>JAYDYQ010000863.1:0-131447 GCA_034814905.1 Penstemon davidsonii | reverse complement strand
GAGGCATAATTGGGTATCTGTTGTACCTTACTGCTAGCAGACCTGATATTATATACTCTGTTGGGGTTTTGAGCGAGATTTCAATCAAATCCAAATGAATCTCACCTCCTAGCTGCCAAGAGGATATTAAGGCATCTTAAAGGCACACATGATTTGGGATTGTGTTATCCAAGGGAATCAGGATTTGAACTTATTTGATATTCAGATTCTGACCTTGCTGGCTGCAAGATTGACAGGAAGAGTACTACATGTACATGTCAATTTGATTATACCGTTTATCGTTCGTATTGAGTATGGAAAATCGAGCAGAACAATATGTGTACGGGATGTGTAGATGGTGTATATTAATATCAACGTTCGAGTACAAATTACAAAGTAAGTCTATCCGAGCATTACAGGATGTCGTACTACTAGGAAGGTAAATACAAAGAGATACAAGCTATGGCCTATTCCGAGCTGCTAGTCCGAGCTTAGTGAATTTCTTGGGAATAGTGCCGTCCCTGATGTCATAAATGTGCCGCGTATATATAGGAACAGTAATGAGCTAGCTGGACCGTCCGTAGGAGAATACTTCTCGGCCAGCTGTGCAAAGCTGTAGGTCGCCCCATAATAATTCCGAGGATAGAAGTAGATCGGAAAATAGGATCTTGTGCTATCAACGTGACCTGATCGGGAAGCTATGTTCTTCTGGTCGGAGAATACCTCCTGATCGGAAACTGGGTCGATCCCGAGCAGAGGTATTTCCTAAGATGGCGTATGCGAAATATCCCTCATCAATACTCCCCCACTTCTCGAGCGTAAGTGAAGCTGAAGCTCGGAGAAGTAAACAGCATTGCACCACAAGATTTGTTATGCCTCGTTAAAAACCTTACTCGGAAAAACCCAGTGGGATAATATCCGAGCCAGGGAAAAAGAGCGCATATTTCTCTAGCGGAGCCGTGGAAAACTGATGCGCCTCGAACAATAGGGAGACGGTATTCTCGATCTGGGGGTCTTACTTCGATAATTCAATAGGGCATTATGAAATCTGAAGATTGGAGAGATGAGCAACAAAGAGCGGGTTTCGAACGGTCTTGCGTCGGATATACCTCATTAAAAACCTTACTCGGAAAAACCCAGGGGGATAAAAACCGAGCGAAGGGAAAAAGAGTGCATATCCTCGGAAGACAATGTAGTTAATCTTATTTTACCGACCCGAAAATGCTCATTTCAGAAACTTGGAGGACCATAAATGCTATTAACGGAAAGATAACCTTCAATTTACTGAGTGGAAGCTTAACCGTCGCGGTTACTCGGGGTTGAATTTGCAATTTACCCTTTTAACCTTTATATATATACGTTGACTTGAAAAGACGAGTACGTCTTCCATACTTACTTCTGATCGGAGCATTCAGATCGAAAAAGAGTATCCCTTTTTTCTGTCGACCGTTGCAATAAACATTTCCCATCATGTCTACTTCCGAAAACCCAGAAATTCAAACCAATAATCCTACGCGATCGGATTCCGACCTAGGATCCACAGGCGAATTCATTAACGCCTACAACACCGCTGAAAACTCCTCTGATGAGACGAAAAGAATCGTCGATCAAATTGAGCGCGCCTTGGGGCCAAATGCTGGTGAGGGGACATCCGGTCAACAGAATTCCGAGCCTGGTGGGGAAGCGGAACAGAACACCGAGCCCGATGGCGAGGAAGGTGGAGATGGAGAAAATGCTGATTCCGGTAATGTGGACAGTTCGACTATGGCGCTGGACGAGCATGAGATAATGAGATACTCGATCGGAGGAGGGTGCAGTGTGAGAATTATCGACCTTGCTGGTGTCACGAAGAAGTCCAAAGCCACAGGTCGAGCTCAGAAAACTGAAAAACGGGTCGACGAGATTTCTTGTGCATACGATCCAATAGAGGACGAAGCAGACCTCCAGGCTGAGATAGGTAAATTCCTCCCCGAGGGCTATTCGCTAGTTATTCCGACCCACTCTCAAAGGGTGAATCAGCCCCCCGAAGGATGTCAAGCTTTCTACGCCAAGCAATTCGCCTATGGGTTGCGTATCCCTTTTGCCCCGTTACTCGAGCGGGTTCTAGATGTGTTCACCCTGGCTCCCGCACAGATCCTCCCCAACTCGATTGGGTACTTGATAGCTTTCAGTGTTTTGATGAAGGCCAAGGGCAAAACTGCAAATTTCCACCATTTTTGGCAGTTCTTCAAAGTCAGCACTTCCTCCGCCTCGAACGCTGGGTTTGTGTATTTTTCCCAGCGTTCAAATCATTCGGTCTTATCGACCATCACCTCTAGCAATTCTCTCGACTGGAAGAGACGGTTCTTCTTTATCAAAGGACCTGAAGTACCAGCTTCCGAGGGGAGCTCGGAGATGGTTCCACACAGATGGCCAGGTGAGCGAGACTGGGTGTACGGAAAACGAGAATTGATGGGTCAGCTTACGAAGGTTATTTCAGACAGCCTTGTCACTGCGATGCGCTCCGACCCGTACCAGTCGGCTTTCCTCGTTTTGGAGCCCGTTCTTCGGAAAGCGGAGCTCAGCCGAGCTACATACCCACTTGCAGACGCTGACGATCCTCGATCGTTAAGTAAGAATAATAATCTTTACCGAGCGTTCATAATAATAAGCAACCCATAAGGCTTCCAATTTTATCTTTTCTTTCTTCAGGTACCATGGTAGAACAATACCGAGCTTCCATAGTCGGTAGGACAGTGGCTTCTACCTCGAAAAAGACGCCTGGCCAGCCGAGAAGACAAGTTAGGCCAGGCCCCGCGCAATCCAATCAAACTATCATCCCTCCTCGGGGAGGCTCTGCCCAACCTCAGCAGATCGGAAACGAGGGAGAGCCCGAGGATGCTGAACCCATCCGAATGGTACCTCCTCCGACCCAAGCCAGTCCTTCTTCTTCATCTGGCCTGGGCTATAGCATGTTCACCATGAAGAAGCTTAAAGGGAAAGAAATCCTTAATCAGCGAGCTCGGGAAGATCGAGAAGGACCCCCCGAGGCGAAAAGGAGGAAAAGACTGTGGGGTCGACACCGAACCGCTCTCACCTCGCGTTCTGGTCGAAGCAGGCCTGATATGGTGGACTTTATCGAAGATCAACTTAGAGGTTATCGAGCGGCAGGTTATCCCGAGAGGGGATCGATTCGGAGTGATCGCAACCTAAACGGCGAGAACGAGCATGATAAGGCGATAAAGATCTTCATGGCGGGGAGATTTGCCGAGGATCAGGAGGAGCTTTTGGCTCACTGCGACCTTGATGTATTGGGTCAATTTTGTCGAGCGTATCACACGGTAAAAGTTCTTTGCAATGGTTATTGTTCTGGCCATGGTTATAACTATTCTGGTCTTTTATCAAAATACTAATTATCTTGTCTTCGCAGATTGGGGACTGCTTTCTCACTGAAGTAAATCGCACCTCGATGTTAGAAGATGAGTCCGACCGGGTTCATATTGCTTACCGGAATTTACTCGAGGAAGAGTCCAAACTTCGCGATCAGTTCATCTCCGTTCAAAAAGAACTGGAGTCTACTAAGGCCAAGTATACCCCGGCCGTTGAGGAAGACTTGGTGAAGGTCGTGGCTGAGAAGAGCTTGCTCGAGGAAAAAGTCAAGAAACTTGAAGAGGAGCTCGCACAGACCAAAGCTGATTCTGAGTTATCCTATCAGCGCGGCAAGGAAGACTCACGCCTAAGCTCGATAAGAGAGTTTTTGGAGTCACCGGCGTTAGATGCCATAGCTCGGAAAAGGGTAGACCAGATTCTTCAGACCACTTTTTACAAGGGTGTTCGACAGCTGGTCTCGGCGAAGGTTATCCCCAAGAAGATCGATGAGTATCTGAAACATATGGACATCTTCAAGAACATGGACGGAGAGAACTATCGAGTCCCAGCCTCGAGCTCTGCAGACTGGGAAAATCACGAGTTCGCTCCATTTGTGAGAGAGTTCGGGGTCCCAATGCCCAATCCCGATATGATGGATTTGGAGACGTCGAGCTCGAGCTCGAGTTCCGATAGTTCCGAGGACGGAAGCCAAAAAGGTTCTGGAGAGGAGGATGATCAAGATACCTCTGATGATAGGGATGACCGAGAAGCTTCTCAAGACGCAGATGTTGACATCGAGGGGGGTTCCTAGAGCGAGGGTAAAGAGGAGCAGCAAAACCCTTAAGATTCCTTGTAATAGATTGTAGGACTCTTCATTGTATGTATTGTAATCATTTTGATCATTTATAAAATCTGCTTTCTTTGTTTAACAAAGTTTTCCGAGTCCATTCACTTAGAGCCTATCAGTGATTTATTATAATGTCCATAAAAAATTATCGATATCGAGCACTTCCGTGCAGGTGAAAACTCATTTCCTCAATAGTCAAGGTATTAGAACGATCGATCTTCGTAATAGGGCACGGGAAAACTTGAAATTCGCGACTGTTGGGTCCCCAAAAGGCAACGTTCCTTCTTCTTATAAATAGAAGAGGCAGTTAAAGATTTGTATCACTGAAATCACAATTCTTTCTTCGTCGGAGCTCATTGATCGATAAAAAGAAATCGAGCCCTCTTCTTTACTAGAAATAAAACGATCATGGAAGGAATGGTGAACTCCAAGCTCGATCCAAAGCTGATGTTCAAAGTCAAGAAAGAGAAACTTCCCAAGTCGAAAGTTAGAGAGCCTAAGTCCTCCTCGGAGGTAGGAAAAGTCTCTAAGAGCGATCGAGGCAAGCACAAGGTCAATTCTCCTTCGAATGTGGTCACTGAACGAACCGAGGCCCCTAAGGGTGATCTTGGCAAAGCTGAAACCAAGCCTCTGCCCAACTCGTCGCCCAATCGGACCGAGAACAAGGTAGTTATACCCATTTCGGACTCCCCTTCTAGATCGAAGAATAGCTCCGAGGGGAACAAGCAAGGAAAAATGCAGATCTTCAACCCCAGCGAGCAAGTCACATCTGGCGGGTCTGAGCTTGCTAAGAGGCCGCGCGTAGAGGATCTCATTCCGACTTCGGCTTTGATCCATATGGCTGGGGAAGCTCGAGAGGCTACCAAGAGAGTTGTGAACGAGCCTCTTAATAAAAAGGTCAAAATAAATGACCCTTCTGTCGATCAGAAGAAAACTCCTTCGTCGGGCGGGAATCCCAAGAAATCGAGAGCTCTGTCTCCCAACGTTGCTCGCACACTTGCCGCCTACTTTGAAGAGATGAAAATTAAGGCGGTAGCTGCAGGAACTGGCCCGAGCAGTTGGGAGGTTACACTAAGCAGCATTCAATTGGCTGAGCAAGAACGGTTAAGGGGAAAAAGTGCTCGGGAAATAGTACAGTCGAGCACAGATCTGCTTAACCAAGTGAGTGTCTCTTCTCCGTTTTTTTTTTTTTTTTTTTTACACCAACTTTTATCCGTTGAAGGTTGGACAGCAGTTATTCAACCTCGGGCTGCAAGTTGAGCAAGAAGCCGAGCAGCGTGCTAAGGCTATCCTCGAGCTGGAGGAAAAGAAGGTTGCACTGGCAAAGTCTCTTGAAGAAGCCAGAGCTATCGAGCTGAAATTGGCTTCTGAGACGGAGAAAGCCGTGAAGGAGAAAGAGAGCCAGGTTCACGAGGAGCTAAGCAAGGAGCTGGATAGGCTGAAGGACCTCATCGAGCAAGAGAAGAAAAATGCCGAGCTGCGGGAGCAAGAGGCTTATAAAAAAGGGTACGATGCGGGGTACGAGGCCCGCAACGCCGAGGTCCGCAAGCTCTTGTTCGAGAAAAGCGTCTAGAGATCTCTTCTTTATGCCCGATCCAATGTTGTACTTTTAAGTTTGTTTCCTTTATTGTACTGTTCTTCTCGTTGAAATAATAAACCTTCTCTCCTTTTTAATCGGTAATGTTGTGCATTGTTTACTTCGTGTGTCTTTCCATTCAAGTTGCATTATTAATGTAGAACTATTTATACTCAAGCTACGAGTGATCCTTTTAACTGTATTATTTTTGTAGAAACAATTTATACTCGAGTTAAGAGTGATCGAAATTCCGAGTACAAAGTGAGAACGGAAAGTTTCTGTATTGCACATCTGACCAAACTTTTTTTTTTTTTTTTTTCTTTAAAAGGAAAATCTGACCAAACAGTCCTTAAACCTCAGGAAGCGGAACGGTCACCCGTGATAAATGCCTTGATCCGGGCCGTTGGTTTCGTTGAATACTGACCGTCGATCAGATTTTTGGTTTTGTATATAAAGGGCTTTTTTACTCAGCTGAAAAATCTTCACCTTGCACTGTCAAAATGTTTTATCCGAGGACCAAGTTCGGATTCTTCCTTCTTCCTGTTCAAGCCTTTGAGATTTGACTTCGAACGTATTTCCGACCTTACAAACGAGACATATATTTTTTTGGTATGGGAGGAATCGGAAAAGAGGGGCCCCTCGATCATCTAGGGGTCTCTGATCCCTGAAAATGGGATCTTCCCTTGGAATACCAGCAAGTGACCGACCCTTGCTCGGATATTTTGGGCAGGGTTAGCATTGCGGATTCCGAGGGGTATCCCCGAGGGTGGAAAGCTGGTCAATCCATTAAAAGGAAGTTTGACCTCGAGTCACCAATTTCTTCCTTTCTTCCTTGAAGATTGGTAACTTTGGGTCGAGCTTCCCGACCATAAGATGATGACCGGCCGCTCTAGGTTGAACTTTCGGATCTTACAATGAGAAATTTCAACCTTACCAATGGTTGAAATTTTGGATCTCAAAATGAGGACTTTCAACCTTGGTCGCCAACTCGGGGAAGTGATCGGGCTCGGCTGGTAGCAAGAATGCTGGGGACTGTATGGAGATCAGAAAAAGTAATCTGCGATCCATATTGTCTAATTTCAAAACCAGATATCATTAGACGATAAACATAGACAGCTCGATCATTTTACAAGTCTACCGGACAACTGGCTTCACACAAACTGGGGTGCACTCATCGGATGTTTGCCAATCCTCCTGGTCGAGAACACCAAAGGATGCTCGAAGACTATAGAATAGGGCCCAGTAGTTGTATTAGGACTTGATTAGTTGTAAAGACAACATTGTAATCTGCTCGATGAATATCAATAAAATTGTCATTCTTGTAATTCACTGATCTTTTGTATCTTGCTCGGAAATAATAAGAACCTTTTGTTTCAGATCAAATACTTGCAATCTTTCATTCTTTTCCAACGTCTTGTTATTAGCTTTCTTCTCGTACCCATCCGCTCGATGATGAATTAATAATCCGATGAAACTTTAACAATCTGGATGGGACGATTTAACTCGAATTTAGAACCGATAAAGTCTCCTCGGAAAGACTATCTGATAAAAGTTCAAATGAAAATATCTGAAAACTGAGATGTTTCCTTCGAGCATAACTGAGCTTAATAAATAATAATCCCAACTTAAGGAATTTCCAAATGACAAAAAGTTCTTGAAAAGTCTTCGAGTTTCGAGCAGATCTATTTTATCATAATATCTCGAGCATCGAGCTCTTTTCAAGCTGAATAGGCATGTTCTTTTTGAATAATTCCTTATCGAGGAAGGGTCATAGCAATAGCTTGCACCCTCGGTCGATTTTTATTTTGGAATAATCTTTAATCGAGGAAGGGTCATAGCAATAGCTTGCACCCTCGGTCGATTTTTATTTTTGAATAATCTTTAATCGAGGAAGGGTCATAGCAATAGCTTGCACCCTCGGCCGATTTTTATTTTTGAATAATCTTTAATCGAGGAAGGGTCATAGCAATAGCTTGCACCCTCGGCCGATTTTTTTTTTTTTTTTTTCTTTTATTTCTGAGGAAGGGTCATAGCAATAGCTTGCACCCTCGGCCGATTTTTATTTTTGAATAATCTTTAATCGAGGAAGGGTCATAGCAATAGCTTGCACCCTCGGCCGATTTTTATTTTTGAACATTTCGTCCTCGAGGAAGGGTCATAACAACATCTTTCACCCTCGGTCGAGACATTATATCTTCACCATAGTATTCGAAACATAAATTTTGAACTTCTAAAGGATGTTTTCATTGACTGCGCTTACATTTGAAGTAAAAAACAGAGTTGTAAAGACTGAATTACAAGAAAATTGAAATGATTGCAATTATTTTCCATAGTATTTCCTTAGGTTAACTGCATTCCAGGTTCTTGGCAAAACTTCACCGTTGAGGTGAGCAATTTTATAGGACCCCTTTTTTCCGACCTCTTGCACGACATAAGGGCCATCCCAGTTAGGCTGAAGCTTTCCGACGTGTTTAGATACCTCTACCTTTTTGAGCACCAAATCCCCAACTTTGAACGTTCTTATCCTGACTTTCTTGTCGTAAGCTCTTTCCATGTTAGATTCGGTGGCTTGGATCTTTACGCATGCTCGGTCGCGTTTACCATCTGCGTGATCGAGATCCATCTCTCTCAACGACTGGTTCTGATCGGGGTCATAAGACTCGACCCTTGGTGATGGCACTAATGTCTCGACCGGGATTACCGCTTCCGAACCGTACACCAAAGAAAAAGGAGTTTCCCCTGTAGCTGACTTTACGGAGGTCCTGTTCGCCCAAATTACTCCAGGAAGCTCGTCTAACCATTTGCCTTTTGCTTCGGCCAGACGTTTTTCAAGTGACCGAACAATTTCCCTGTTGGTGACCTCGGTCTGCCCGTTTGCCTGGGGATGCCCGACCGAGGTGAAATTCTGCTGGATCCCAAACTTTTCACACCACTCTAAAACCTGCTTTCCCGCAAATTGAGTTCCGTTGTCGGAGATGAGGATCCTCGGTATCCCGAACCTGCAAACAATATACTTCCAGAGAAAATTTATCACCTGAAACTGAGTAATTTTTGTTAGTGCAACGCACTCGATCCATTTACTGAAGTATTCCACAGCAACCAGGACATAGTTTTTCCTCGATCTAGCTGTTGGAAAAGGTCCCATAATATCGATTCCCCATTTGTCAAATGGCCAGCAGATCGGAATTGAATGCAGTTGCTCGGCGGGCTGATGAATCAAATTTGAATAAACTTGGCAATGATGGCACCTCTTAACATAGTCGATGGAATCTGAAATCATAGTAGGCCAATAATAACCAGTCCTCGAACATTTCAATGCTAATGCTCTTGCACCGCAATGACTTCCAGCTTCGCCTTCATGCACTTCTTTTAAAATAAGCTCGAATTGACTCTCGGGAATGCATTTCAATAGAACTCCCGAGCTTGACCTCTTGTAGAGCTGGTCCTTGATCAAAACATACACTGGAGCTCGATATTTAATCCTTCGTGCTTCATTTACGTCCTCCGGTAGAACACCGCTTCTTAAGTAACTTTTCAAAGGTTCCATCCAGGAAGGGCCTTGCGTGTCTATCTCCATGATCTCCGAGCTTGGAGTCTCGTTCAAATCTACAGCTGGAGTGTTGGACAACAACCAAGTTATTACTCTCTCTTTTCATCCATCCATCGTCCCCGTAAATTTTGAAAGCAAATCCGCCCAAGAGTTTTCCTCTCGAGGGATAGCTTGTATATCGAACATACTTAATTTTGCCACCAGATCCTTCACCCTTTTCAGATATTTCATCATGTTGAACTCCTTTGCTTCATAAACCCCTTTCACTTGCCTATGTATCAGCTCGGAGTCGGTTAGCACTGTAAGAGTTTTTATATTTGCTTTGATCGCCATTTCTAATCCCGCGATCAGGGCCTCGTACTCGGCTTCGTTGTTGGTCACCGAAAAATCCAGAGTAATTGCATAATTTAGGTCCTCTCCTTCGGGACCTTGAAAGTGAATTCCAGCCCCGCCTCCTTCTCTGGTCGATGATCCATCGACGTGCATTACCCAAACTTTCTCCTGACCATCTACCACTAAATTTACCTCGGGAAAGTGTTGTTTTTCCGAAATGGATCCTGTTGACTCCGCAATGAAATCGGCCAGTACCTGAGCCTTGATCGCTGTTCTGGGTCGATACTCGATTTCAAACTGTCCAAGTTCCACTGCCCATTTAATCAATCTCCCGGACGTCTCTGGTTTTGACAGGACTTGCCTTAGAGGCTGGTTCGTCAAAACAATAATTTTGTAAGTTTGAAAATAAGGCCTCAGTCTCCGTGCGGCAATAACTAGAGCAAGTGCGAACTTCTCAATCTCTAAGTAGTTCTTTTCCGCCCCCTGAAGCAACTTACTTAGATAATACACCGGCTTGTGCTCGGAATCCTGAACTCTTACCAAAACTGAACTTATTGCCTCAGTCGATACCGCTATGTATAAATACAAAGGCTCCCCTTCGACCGGCTTTGCCAACATGGGTGGGGAGACCAAATATTTCTTAAGTTCTTCGAAAGCTTTGTCGCACTCCTCATTCCATTCGAAGCTTTTCGATTTCCTCAATAATTTGAAGAAAGGCAAACTCTTGTCTGCTGAGCGGGATATAAATCTGTTCAACGATATTACTTTTCCAATTAGACTTTGCACCTCAGACAATTTCGTCGGTGGTTTTAGCTCGTTTATTGCTCTGATTTTCTCGGGGTTTGCCTCGATGCCACGCTCGTGAACTAAATAGCCGAGGAACTTTCCCGATCTCACCCCAAAAGTGCACTTAGCAGGATTTAGTTTCATCCTGTACTTCCTTAAGATCGCGAAACATTTGTCAAGGTGCTTTATATGATCCTCCTCGGTCATGCTCTTCACGAGCATATCATCAACATAAACTTCCATAATCTCACCGATGAGATCCTTGAACATCATATTCACGAGCCTTTGATAGGTCGCTCCAGCATTCCTCAGTCCGAAAGGCATTACGACGAAACAGTAGACTCCTCGTTTAGTAATAAAGGCGGTTTTGTCCTGATCCCTGTCATTCATAAAAATTTGATAGAACCCTTGGAAAGCATCCATCATACTAAAGAAGATGAAACCAGCGGTCGAGTCAACCAGCATATCGATCCGTGGTAAGGGATAGGGGTCTCTTGGACACAACTTGTTCAGATCGGTGAAGTCGTTACACATTCTCCACTTGTTGTCCACCTTTTCTCCCTTTGATACCAACACCACGTTACAGAGCCACTCGGTAAAAGTTATCTCCTTAATCTGCCCAACAGCTAACAATCTGTCGACCTCAGCATTAATAATTTTATCTTTTTCCCGACCATGATTCCTCTTCTTTTGTCTAACTGGCTTCGCTTTCGGATCGATATTCAAAGAATGAGTAATCACCCTTGGGTCGATCCCTACAATGTCATCGGAGCTCCAAGCAAAGACATCGGCGTTGTTTCTTAGAAATTCGATCAGCATGGTTTCCATCCCTTGACTTAGCTCAGTCCCGATCCTGGTGAACTTCTCGGGGGAGCCAGGGACTAATGTTACTTGTTTATGGTTCGGGGGTTGAACGCTCATATCGGTCTCTTTTCCTTTTTTGCTTTTCAGTTTTTCACAATCGGGCACATGTAGGTCCGATACTGAGAATACCTTTTCGTCCTCTAACTTCCTTTTCGAGGGCAATATTGGCTCGAACTGCTTCTTCATGTTTAGGGACGTGTTATAACATTCCCATGCCATGCATTGGTCATTCCTCATTTCTCCGACCCCCGCCAAAGTGGGAAACTTGACCATCTGATGGTAAGTCGACACGACTGCTTTGAAAACGTTTAAAGCTGGTCTTCCCAAAATAGCATTATAAGCAAAAGGGGTACTCACGACCAAAAACTTAACCATCTTTGTGACATCTTTAGGTTTCTTGCCCATAGTAGTACTCAGAAGGATGGTTCCGAGAGGAACAATCTCCGATCCACCGAACCCAATGAGCGGGGTGGATACCTGATCCAGACGTGGATGCTGTAGATTCATTCTATCGAGAGCTTCTGAAGAGATTATGTTTGCTGAACTACCATTATCGATCAACACCCTCTTAACCTCAAAGTTAGCAATTCTCAAGGTTAAGACCATCGAAAAATCAGGGTCGTCTTCATTAGTATCCCAAGTTATTTCACTTGGTCTGTCAGCCTCGGTAAAACTAATGACTTGATTTATCGAGGACGTTGACCTTAAGGTCATGACCTCTTTCCCGGTCGAAACACCTGTCTTTATCGACCGTGCAGTCCTTTTCCTGGCATTCCTGCTATCTCCCCCAGCTGGTCCACCAGCTATTACATTTATCACCCCGTTTGTCTGTCCTTCGGCTTGATGCTGATCAACATGGTGCTGTTCGGAAAACCTGCGTGGACTTCTCGATCGGAAACGGTTGTTAGGATTCTCCCTTCTAACATACTCCTTTAATTTTCCCTGAGCAATCAACTTCTCAATTTCCTGTTTCAACTGAAAACAATCCTCGGTACTGTGCCCTCGGGTCCTGTGGTATCTGCAATATTTATCGTTATTCATGGCCCCTGGTCTGGACTGAGTAACATGTCGAGCTTCAGGGACCAAATTCCTTTCCTCGAGCACAGTCAAGATTTCGTCCCTTGAGGTGTTCAGCCTAGTAAAATTGCTTTTCTCATGCTCACTCCTCGGAGCCCTCTCTGGTGACGCAGGTCGACCGTAGACGTTAGATCTGTGGGTCGGAGCCTGAGGTTTATAGACCTTAAGTCTCTGCCAAACCGAGCCTCTTTGCTGTGCGTTTGACCCTCCATAGTCGCTTGGCTTTGGGATAGGGGCCCGATCAGGTTTCTTTCCGATCGGGGGCCTAGGATTCTGAGCATTCTTTAACTTATTCATTTCCTCCTGAATCATATATTTTTGAGCTATCTCCATGATTCGCTCGAAAGACTTTGGTTGCTTTCGGCAGAGAGCATTCCCGAACTGGCTATTACGGGTTAGCTCGAACATCAATGATGATAGAAATTCAATCTGTGGGGTGTCAACTTTCAGAAGTTCAATACTAAACCTTGCCAGCCATTGTCTTAGTGTTTCTCCTTCCAGTTGCTTCACGGTTCCTAAATGATTGGCAGGTAACCTTTGTTTCCTTTGGCTGGCAAATTGGTGTTTTAATTTATCGCACAACTCATCAAAAGAGAAGATAGAGTTCGGAGGCAGTTTTCCGAACCAATCCAAAGCAATTCCTTCGAATGTGGTGACCATAATTTTGCAACAAAAATCTTCTGAATGCCCATATAAGTTCAACACATTAATGAAACTATTTATATGCTCCCCAGGGTCGGAGGTTCCATTATATCTTGGCAGCCTGGTAGGGACAGTCTCTGTTCCTCGAGCCTCTCTAATCTCTTGGCAAAATGGCGAACATCTCATAATATTCGTACTTAACTCCTTATCTCGTCCTTCCTCAATGAACACGGCCCCATCCTCTCTGGCCTCAGTTCTTCGAGCCTTGACTTCTGCAGGTCGAGTTTCTTTTACCAACATTTCCCTCTTTAACTCCTTCACAACCCTTTCCTGCACAATCTTCTCCAAGTCAGCCTCTGTCACCTTTCTGTAGACCGGTTTCCTTACCCTATCTGCGGCTTCGGGTTGACTCTCCCCGACCACCGAATCTTCCAAGTCTTGTATGGTCCTAGAAGGTTGCCCTGAGCGGACAACGGTCCTAGCTCGAGGTGCTCTAGTTCGAACATTGGACGGTTCGCCCAAAGCAGATCGACGGATACTTCCTTCCCTCTGCCTGTTAGAAACGGGACCCCGAGCAGCAGGTTGGTCGACAGGGGGCTATTGACCAGGTAGAGTTTCACGATCCCCTCTCTCTGTGTTCAGGAATTCTCTACATATAGTTCCGATAATGGAACGAAGATCGGCAACTGTCGTATGAATATGTAAATCATTCGGCGGCTCGAGCGGCGGCACCTCAGATTGGCGGGCCGCTCGGGATTGGTTACTTGGTTCGTTGTTTACTGACTGCTGAGCTCCGACGGCTTGTGAAGGCTCGCCTCGATTGTAGGTGTATCTCCTAGTAGTAGGCATTTTTCGATCTAACACCCGAGTAGGCCCCACGGTGGGCGCCAATTGATTAAGCCGTTTTTCGTTCGTATTGAGTATGGAAAGTCGAGCAAAACAATAAGTGTATGGAATGTGTAAATGGTGTATATTAATATCAACGTTCGAGTACAAATTACAAAGTAGGTCTATTCGAGCATTACAGGATGTCGTACTACTAGGAAGATAAATACAAAGAGATACAAGCTATGGCCTATTCCGAGCTGCTAGTCCGAGCTTAGGGGGTTTCTTGGGAATAGTGCCGTCCCCTGATGTCATAAATGCGCCGCGTATATATAGGAACAGTAATGAGCTAGCTGGACCGTCCGTAGGAGAATACTTCTCGGCCAGCTGTGCAAAGCAGTAGGTCGGCCCCACAGTAATTCCGAGGATAGAAGTAGATCGGAAAATTGGATCTTGTGCTATCAACGTGACCAGATCGGGAAGCTGTGTTCTTCTGGTCGGAGAATACCTCCTGGACGGAAACTGGGTCGATCCCGAGCAGAGGTATTTCCTAAGATGGCGTATGCGAAATATCCCTCATCACAATTCTTAGGTAGTCGTCTGATCTCATGGATGAGTAAGAAACAGACTTCAGTATCCATATCTACTGTTGAAGCTGAATACATTGCTGCTGGAGCATGTTGTGCACAAATACTTTGGTTGAAACATCAACTAGAAGATTACAATATCAAAATTAGTGGAATTCCAATCTACTATGACAATACAAGTGCAATCTCACTGACTCGGAACACTGCAAGTCATTTGAGGACTAAGCATATTGAGATCAAACATCACTTCATCAGAGATCATGTTGAGAATGGAAATGTTATAATTGAGTATGTTCATACAGACAATCAGATAGCTAACATTTTCACCAAACCATTGAGTGATGCAAGATTTTCCATTCTCAGAGTGGAATTAGCCTTGTTAAATTTGGATTCTTAAGCTGAGGGGGAACCTATCAGAAGATTATAGTTCATCAGCTGACTAATCAGATTATAACAAGTGATATTCTTCAAGAACTGACTTTCAACAGACTAGTTGACTGATAGATTCTTAAATTCAGGGGGAATGTGTAAGACGAGCGGTACTCCTGATTAAAGATGAAATCTTCAATGACAGTTAGTTGAAGTTGCTTTATCAGAAGATTTGTTCATAATTCATGAAGACCTGAAGATTATTTATCTTGTTGGATTGACAAACAACAAAGGAAGATCACTAACTATTGGCTTTCACTAGTGATATATCAAACAAGTCATCTGTCAGATAAGTGAATTCTCATATGATACATTATATAAGTGTTGTACTGAAAACGTTAAAATGTAAAACACGCTTTTATAAGTAACAGACTAGTAACGTTTCGCCTTCCCGTCTATTCTGACAATAAATTATAATATTTGAAATCCGTAATTGTCGCACTCACGATCAGAAAGATCTAATGGTTAGCGGATATCATGAAAACCGATGATTCCACTTAACCTATAAATCCAGATCTGATCAGCAAACTATGCTTACGCACCCCAAATATTCAACCTCTCAAGAAGTTACTTTCTATTCTCTTGCAAGCAATTCTCTCTACATTTTTTTACTCAACCAGAAAAATGGTCGGAGCTGAGGGAAGATTTCTCAACTACGAGGTGTACCACGCTACTGCTACAAAGTTAATGAAGCAATTAATGGAAAAACTGAAGGCTACCTCATTGGTTAACATTCTGGAAGCACACGAAGAAATAGTTTACACTGAGGACATTGCTGAGTTATACAAAAATGAAAAGATAGAAATTGATCAGTTGATTATAGTGTCAACTGTTGCTGGGAAAAATATATGCGTCTCTCTTACCGTACTTAGTGAAATTTACGGTCTGACGAATGAAGGAGGAGATGTTGCTACCTTGGGGAGACCTAAGGAAGAAGAGTTTTGGTTGTTGGCCGCAAAGAAAGGAGAAAGACTAACTGGGTCCATTAAAAAGACTCAACTCCTTGATGAATATCAGAGGTTAGCTGATATCATAGCAAAAATTCTAGAATGTTCAACAAGTGCGTTGGATGGATTGCCTAAAAGGAGATTTTACACCATGATATGTATCTATTATGGACTAAAAGTAAACTGGGCAGTTCACATGTTCATGACATTGGTTACGGCAAAAATTAAATTTTCATACCATAGAATAGGCCAAAGTCCATTTTTCATACCATTCGAACAAAAATCATACCAAGCCAAACTTCCGTCAGTTTTTAACCGAAGTGCCCCGTTTTCCGTCAGTTTTTAACCGAAGTGCCCCGTGTCCGTTAAGTTGACTTGAAACGGAAGTATGATTTTCGTTCGATTGGTATGAAAAATGGACTTTGGATTATTCTATGGTATGAAAATTGAATTTTTGCTTAACCTTCAATTTTAATTTGTTTGTTCTTGACCATACATTTTCATCTAAACAAATATTGCAATGTATATTAACCAAAGGGACATATGGCATTTAGTAGGTATTATATTTTACGTGTAGGTCTCACATTAGATGGAGTTTGTATCAATGAAATCGATCAACATTCCTAACTAGAAAATGAGTGTACTAGGAAAAATAATTATTAGGACTCGTCGAAGTTGATCCTAGCAAAGACCATTCAATCTTTAAGTTGAATCATACTAAAAGTGTAACACATGTGTAGTTGAGTAATTTGAAATGCATATTTGATACCATTATAGAAGGTGAGTAAAAAAATTGATTGAATATATATCTATGTCTAATTAAATAAAATGTAATAGGCAAAAATTCATTTTTCATACCATAGAACATGACAATTTTCATTTTTCATACCACATGTGCCTCGCACGTGAGATTTTTTCCCGCTCAAGGCGACTTAACAGACCACGTGGCAATTCCGTTAAAAAACTTGACGGAAGTATTATTTTTGAAACGTCCGTTTATTCTACAGTATGATTTTCGTTTGATTGGTATGAAAAATGGACTTTGGCCT
Source organism: Penstemon davidsonii (assembly GCA_034814905.1). Taxonomy (NCBI): domain Eukaryota; kingdom Viridiplantae; phylum Streptophyta; class Magnoliopsida; order Lamiales; family Plantaginaceae; genus Penstemon; species Penstemon davidsonii. The sequence goes on along the minus strand of JAYDYQ010000863.1, from coordinate 114,608 downwards.
ATTCTATGGTATGAAAATTGAATTTTTGCCCATTGGTTACCAATAAGTTTGGACATGTCATCCTTCTAAGTCAGTTGTTGATGGCTTTGAGATGCACGCTGTTGGTATAAATTAGAGAAGGTTTTGAAGATGACAAAAATGCCATAATGGTTTTGAAGATCAAAAGGTTAAGTCATCAACTAAGAACAGCTTAGTGAAACCTATCTCAAGGTCTTGAAGCGAAGTAACCGAATCAGCCGAGTGGGATATCAGATTGGTTATCATCAGCTGAGTCAAGATAGATGCGTTCATTCTTGAATCAGCCGAGTAGCCATCAGCCGAGTGATCATCAGGAGAGTGGTCATCAGCCGAGCATTCCCATCAGCGAAGTGAAGTCGGTGAAGTAAGCTTATCAACGGTAACCAGCTGAGATCATTAAATGCGACTGGACATAAAGTGAATATCCGTACAGCAGAGTGTACAGTGGACAGTCTGCAAAAGCAAAAGCTACCGTCAGAGAATAAGACCGTTTCCCAGGGTTAAAGAGTAATTTCGCCTTCCTTCAACGGGCAGAAATTCAAATCCGAGAGTATAAATAGAAGAATAACTGAAGATCTGAAAAGAGACTTGCAAAATTCAAGATAACATCCATAGAGCAAGACCCATCAGTTGAGTCGTCTTATCACAAGCGAAGTCATCTGTTGACGAAGCTTTTTGTTGAAGAACAGAGATCATACGTTGTCTGTCTAAGTGACTTTCAACTGAGAATAGAAGGAGTGTATATACATCTTTGTGAAGTGATATAACTTCTTAGTGTAGGTTTTCTTTGTGATCTCCTATACTGAAAATAGCGTGAGGAGTGTAGATCTGTCTGAGTGAGTGATCTAGCTTCGTAGAGTAGGATTTCTAAGTGATTTCTTACTGCGCACTTGTGGCCTTTCATTTGTTGTCTGGCGCAAGCATTGTATATTGTAATCTGTGTGATTATAGTATAACCTGTGACGGCCCGGCTCCGCGGGGTCCGTCGAATAACAGTCGGTCAAATTTTTATTTAAGAAAAATGTTAAATACTGTTTTTTTTTTTTTTTTTTATAAAACAGAAACGATAAATCAAAAATTTTAAAGCGGACGCGGTTTAAAATAAAATAAGAACAATTTAAATTACTAATTTTTTTTTTTTTGACGAAAATAAAATCAACTTCCATAGTAGAGGTTTAAAGCGGAAGCATTTGATCACAACATATCAAAAGATTTGAACAAATTAACCGAGAGAGATAAATAAACAATTTATGAAAATCTTGTCTCTTTTATGAAAATATAATCAACTTTAACGATTCAAATATTCTAAGTAAGGTTTTAAACAAAATCGAGAAAGAACCAAAATCGACAACAAAACATAAGTACTCTCCCAATTACTAGGGTGGGATCGCAACCGTGATGACCTAACCGCAACCCGACTATTAATTTCCAGAACACCTGAAACTGAAAAGAATGAAACATGGAACGCATAAGTTGATCGTCCAACTTAGTGAGGATGTGGTGAGAATTTGCATGGTAATGCGTGGATGCAACATTTTATATAACGTGAGCATGTTATCAAGCAAATTAAGCATATATTCAAGACGGAAGAAACACGGAGTTCACATAAGCAAGAATTTGTTGATGCCGTCCTCCACTTACCCTCCATCCTCAGTCTGATGTCCATCCAAACACACCGAGTAAGGAGCGACCTTACTATCTGAAGTGCATCGACATGTCTTTGCCAAAGTTTGTCCTTACTCCACAAGTGTTCCTCCCCACTTGGATTGTAAGGCCAGGCCGGGTAACCGTGACAATCCTGCTGGCCCTTGCCGGCCAGGTTGGCATCGGGTCCATATACCAATCAAAAGGGGCCCACACAAAATCGGAAACAAACGGAAACACAAAATCGAAAACAGACGGAAACATAACATATCAAACATATTTAACATATTATCAACATTTAACAACTTATCAAATGCAAATTTTGGGTATCATGATAATTTAGTAAAATATATTCGCAACTAGTAGATTTGGATGTAGCATGCATTGGATTATCATGTTGATATACTAAGGATTTCATGCGAGTAATGTCGACGTAACAAGTCCAATCTCTTTCTAACAACATGCAATAGAAATTATAATATAACACATGCTTTGATTATTAAGAGCATAAGTAAATGTTTGACTCGATCTACTAGCACATCGGACCGACTACAAATTCAACACACAACGCTCACCTTTGTCGCTTAGTATAGCGACTAAACTCCACAAATGAAGCGTATCCGAAACCTGAGCAAGTACGTATACGACTTAGAATGTATCTAACAACCTTAATGAAAATCCTACACAAGGACTTCCTAAACTAATACATCGCACAAAAGTGCTTAGAACTTACGACATCACTTCAATTAAGAGTAATTATTTTCAAAACTCAAAATACTAATTACATAAAACAGCGCCAAAACAGCAAATTTTTCCCCTTCATTTTTCAGATTTACAAATCAGCCCCTAAACTTTTGAAAACATCCATTTTTGCAAAAAATTAGAACAAACTTTAAATCAAATGATTTTTAACTAAACCCATATCGAAAATTAAATAAAAACAGAGTATTAAGTATCTTGTTACTTCAAAAATCAAAGCTTTAAAAATCCCACAAGTTTTTATTTTTTCAAAAATACCCTTATAGTTTTGAAAACTCAAGAAAATCAACTTTCTTGAAAAATAATTCAAGGTCCAAGCATCTAAGCAATATTTAAAAATAATTAAGCATAATTTCACTATAAAACTGAGATTAAAATAAGTTTTAATAACTTTTCACCAACTAACATTGAGAAACAAAAAGTTCTTTAATCATAATTTTTCTTCGAAAAAATTTACAAATTTTCAATCTTAAAACAAAAGTGAACAAACCTCTACATCAAATCAACAAATCAAAAGTTTGTAAAAGTAACTATAAAAACAGCGACAAAACAGAGGCTTTGCCCCCCTTATTTTCGGATTTACAAAAATAACCCCAAAAGTTTCAAAAACTCCCTTTTTGCAAACAAACTCGGAGCAACTTTAAAACAAATAATTTTTAAGTAAACTCATACCAAATATCAAACAAAAATAGAGATTTTCAGTCCATTTTTACTCCCAAAAAAAAATATCACAGCCCTAACCCTTAAACTTTTAAAACCTTTCAAAAATACCCCCAAAGTTTTGAAATTTAACAAAATTAACTTTCTTACAAAAATAAATCAAGATCCAAACATATAAGCAATATCTAAACAAAACCACATCAAAGTCATTAAATATCTAATATTAAATATAAACTCAACAACTTATCACAAAAGCTACAAGGATATATTAAACTTCTTCAATATATACTTTAAAGAGAAGAAAGTAAAATCACAAAGATTAAAGAACACATGCATAGACGAATTTTTTACCCAAAGCAACGAAGAGGATGAAGCTCTCTTTATTTCCAGACCTCCGAAGGTGGTGGCGGCATCTCCGATGGCAGTGGTGGCAGCTCCGGTGGGGGTTCATAACAAAAGCCCTCAAATCCTTACTTTCCACCAATTTCTGATGACTGCCGATTCACTCCGGGAGATCCAACCGACGATCCGAACGGTCAATATGTAGCCCCATGTGTGTAGGACCTTCACGCAAAAGTTGGGAATGATCCAACGGTGGACGAAGATTTAATGAGCGAAAACCCGAAGCTATGCTGTGTATATCCGAAAATCCTCTTTCTAAATGTGTTTTCTCTTTCCTCTCTATATCTAAGGATTTTAAGTTGTAAAGAAGATAAAGTGGGTTTGAGGGAGATATTTATTGGACTAAGAAATCAGATTTTTAATGTATATACACATATACATACAATATGAGAATATAGGAGTATTATTACTCCACATTTTCCACCAATGCATGTCAACCTTGGGTGGATGAGTTTATCTACCCAAGGGCATGCTTGACAGCCCTAGGAGTGTGCAAGGAGAGAAAATGATTACTCTCCTGCAGAAAGTCTGCAACTTGGGGCAAATTTGCACTTTGCCCCCTGAAGTTTTGGGAAAGTGCATTTTTGCCCCCAAAAATAAAATTTTCGCGCAACCAAGCCCAAAAATTTCAAAAAGGTCTTAATATTATTCTAAAGTAACTTTATATTTTTGAATTATTTCAAAGTTCATAAGGTCACAAGATTTAATTAAATTGTATATTTTAGTTCAAATAATGCTTAACTTCAAAATTAAAAGTAGCACATAAATTTGGATTAAAATCCAATCAAAAGGGTCCGAAATTTTTTGGGCGTTACAATCTTCCCCCCTTAAAAGAATTTGGTCCCCAAATTCGCTCTTGAGATTCGCGTGGTCCGGGTAACGCCGACGTATCTTCTTTTCTAGCTCCCGAAATGTTTCTTCCTTAGTCTGTGTGCGTCATAAAACTTTTACTTGTGGAATCTCCAGCCTTCTTGATTAAAATGAGTGTGCGAAAAATGTTCTCTCATACATTAGACGTTTTCAAAACTCTGACGTATCTTTTTCTCCAACTCCCAAGTCGCCTTTTTTATACTCTGGCCGCGCCATAATGGAATTCACTTGTTTCTTCATCTAGATGAGTATGCAAACATGTCTTCGTTTGTACGTTAGATATTTCTGAGGATCTTAAGATATGCAGTCAGGTTCACGAGGATGATCGATGTAGTACTTCATATACGTTACGTATAATCATGACGCGGTAGAATGGGATACGACGATAATTTCAACTCCTATGCCGCGGATTAAGATTCTTCTCAAAAGAAAAACTACTCACATAACAATATATAAGATCAGTTTAGCCGAGGAAATTCAAAAGGTATTGAATGACATTTGACTTGGGGTTCTCGCAAGGAACAAAATGAGTCAAATGAAGAGACACGATAAGGATTAGAAAAGATGATCGAATCAAGGTGCTCAATACGACAAGACAAGAATTAGCAATGGCAACATATAGAAGAATCAACGAAGATTGCAAAAGGACTGAAATATCGATAAGAAAGATAACCAAATGAATAGTTCGATATAAGTGACAAGGAGAAGGATTAAGGCGCACCGATAAGAATAACAGAAGGGATGAGCCTCACCATTTCAAACGGTGTAAATAAGAAAAAGATCAAAGCAAGGATATCGATAAGGATAATAGAAAGTCGAAACAAGTGTCCTGACGATAATAACCAAAACATTAAAGTGAGTTTGGTCATTTGAAAAACAAGTCAAGATAAATGGCGCGGTTTAAAGATTCATTACAATAATGATTGCAACAAGCTGCAATAGGAAACATGTAAAGCTCAATAGTGAAATTTGAGAACATCGAAACGATCAAATTGAGCGAGACGGGGATTAAAAATAAGTTCAAAACAAATAGAAGGTAAGTCCAAAGTTTGAGAATAAATTGATCTGATTTATGCGGCTCGCAAAAATGAATGAAATAGACAAAGGAACAACAATTTATGAAGGGACAAAAATGAAAACGTGAAGTTAAAAAAGAAACCGAGAAAATTCAATTCCTTCAGGAAATTTAAATATTGCATAATTGAATACGACGAAAAAAAGTAACATGAAATCATATGGATAATTTCAAAACGATCACAATTGAATAAATAGGCTCGGAAAAAGAAGGACAAGGAATAATAACATTCACAGAATTTGATGAAAATAAAAATTTTGGTTACGAAATCGATACGAGGAAAACCTCATGAATTAAGGATGTGTAAGCTCTTAACGAATACAAATATAAGAGATCAAAACCGAAGCTTGATAGGATAATATGAAGTGAAATTGAGATCCATAATAAATGAAGGAATGTTGAATTAAGAGTGTTGATAAGATCCTAAGGAAAACAATCAAATTATGATTCAGATAAAAGGTAATTAAGGGTATGACTTAAAATAAGCCATATCAAGAATAAGGCTAAAAATGATTCAAGAAAATTTTACGGTAAACTACACTCCATGAAGGAAAAGATACAATCTGACATCGCATTTAGGAATTTCAGAAAAGCACGAGCGACAAATGGGAAGATTAGACATGAACTTAGGGTAGTTCTAGAGATCAAAATGAAGTGACTCACTGTCAATAATAATTCATAGTTGAATACAAGGAACGAGTAATAAACGAGTTGGAACTCAAGACTGATGTCAATAAATTTGAATGGTATTTTGTTTATTGAAAGAAAGATTACATACATAACAATTTGATTCACCAAAATGATGAAGAAAAGACATCTCGGGATCACATCTCGGGATCACAAGCTCAAAATGAATAAGTACCAACATTAGAATAAGGGCGAAACAATTAATTATAGCTAAAAATAGGCTTAAGAGAGCTTACTAATTAAATTCAATAGATCAATTTGGAGATGAATACGTTTAGAATCAGAATTATGAGTTCTGAATAAGGTAAACTCGATAAGGAATTCAAAAGAATTACGGCTATTTTAGTCATTCTACATGTACTTCGAGAAAGGTCGCTTGATTCAAATATTTTAATTTACGTAAAATTCACGGAGTGCACACATATACAATCATAACCATACAATAAGATCAACAATAAAGTTCACATAACGTTATGGTATTCGAGATACCACCAACAAAATAATAAATCAAGAAAACACAGAATCAAGCAAAAATAACCCTTAACCTCAAGGACACGTACCACACATATGGTTTCGGTTGCAGTCTTGTCCTAAAAGTGAACTACCCAATGTGGGTAGACACCCTAAAGTCACGACGGTGAGTCCCACCTTACTAGCACCTCAGTACAAATCCGAGGATCCTATCCTAGCCTTGAGCCGAAGCTCTGATACCATCTGTGACGGCCCGGCTCCGCGGGGTCCGTCGAACAACAGTCGGTCAAATTTTTATTTAAGAAAAATGTTAAGATACTGTTTTTTTTTTTTTTTTTTTTTATAAAACAGAAACGATAAATCAAAAATTTTAAAGCGGACGCGGTTTAAAATAAAATAAGAACAATTTAAATTACTAATTTTTTTTTTTTGACAAAAATAAAATCAACTTCCATAGTAGAGGTTTAAAGCGGAAGCATTTGATCACAACATATCAAAAGATTTGAACAAATCAACCGAGAGAGATAAATAAGCAATTTATGAAAATCTTGTCTCTTTTATGAAAATATAATCAACTTTAACGATTCAAATATTCTAAGTAAGGTTTTAAACAAAATCGAGAAAGAACCAAAATCGACAACAAAACATAACTACTCTCCCAATTACTAGGGTGGGATCGCAACCGTGATGACCTAACCGCAACCCGACTATTAATTTCCAGAACACCTGAAACTGAAAAGAATGAAACATGGGACGCATAAGTTGATCGTCCAACTTAGTGAGGTTGTGGTGCGAATTTGCATGGTAATGCGTGGATGCAACATTTTATATAACGTGAGCATGTTATCAAGCAAATTAAGCATATATTCAAGAAGGAAGAAACACGGAGTTCACATAACCAAGAATTTGTTGATGCCGTCCTCCACTTACCCTCCATCCTCAGTCTGATGTCCATCCAAACACACCGAGTAAGGAGCGACTTTACTATCTGAAGTGCATCGACATGTCTTTGCCAAAGTTTGTCCTTACTCCCCAAGTGTTCCTCCCCACTTGGATTGTAAGGCCAGGCCTACGGGTAACCGTGACAATCCTGCTGGCCCTTGCCGGTCAGGTTGGCATCGGGTCCATATACCAATCAAAAGGGGCCCGCACAAAATCGGAAACAAACGAAAACACAAAATCGAAAACAGACGGAAACATAACATATCAAACATATTTAACATATTATCAACATTTAACAACTTATCAAATGCAAATTTTGGGTATCATGATAATTTAGTAAAATATATTCGCAACTAGTAGATTTGGATGTAGCATGCATTGGATTATCATGTTGATATACTAAGGATTTCATGCGAGTAATGTCGACGTAACAAGTCCAATCTCTTTCTAACAACATGCAATAGAAATTATAATATAACACATGCTTTGATTATTAAGAGCATAAGTAAATGTTTGACTCGATCTACTAGCACATCGGACCGACTACAAATTCAACACACAACGCTCACCTTTGTCGCTTAGTATAGCGACTAAACTCCACAAATGAAGCGTATCCGAAACCTGAGCAAGTACGTATACGACTTAGAATGTATCTAACAACCTTAATGAAAATCCTACACAAGGACTTCCTAAACTAATACATCGCACAAAAGTGCTTAGAACTTACGACATCACTTCAATTAAGAGTAATTATTTTCAAAACTCAAAATACTAATTACATAAAACAGCGCCAAAACAGCAAATTTTTCCCCTTCATTTTTCAGATTTACAAATCAGCCCCTAAACTTTTGAAAACATCCATTTTTGCAAAAATTTAGAACAAACTTTAAATCAAATAATTTTTAACTAAACCCATATCGAAAATTAAATAAAAACAGAGTATTAAGTATCTTGTTACTTCAAAAATCAAGGCTTTAAAAATCCCACAAGTTTTTATTTTTTCAAAAATACCCTTATAGTTTTGAAAACTTAAGAAAATCAACTTTCTTGAAAAATAATTCAAGGTCCAAGCATCTAAGCTATATTTAAAAATAATTAAGCATAATTTCACTATAAAACTGAGATTAAAATAAGTTTTAATAACTTTTCACCAACTAACATTGAGAAACAAAAAGTTCTTTAATCATAATTTTTCTTCGGAAAAATTTACAAATTTTCAATCTTAAAACAAAAGTGAACAAAGCTCTACATCAAATCAACAAATCAAAAGTTTGTAAAAGTAACTATAAAAGTTTTTCGGATTTACAAAAATAACCCTAAAAGTTTCAAAAACTCCCTTTTTGCAAACAAACTCGGAGCAACTTTAAAACAAATAATTTTTAAGTAAACTCATACCAAATATCAAACAAAAATAGAGATTTTCAGTCCATTTTTACTCCCAAAAAAAAATATCAAAGCCCTAACCCTTAAACTTTTAAAACCTTTCAAAAATACCCCCAAAGTTTTGAAATTTAACAAAATTAACTTTCTTACAAAAATAAATCAAGATCCAAACATATAAGCAATATCTAAACAAAACCACATCAAAGTCATTAAATATCTAATATTAAATATAAACTCAACAACTTATCACAAAAGCTACAAGGATAAATTAAACTTCTTCAATATATACTTTAAAGAGAAGAAAGTAAAATCACAAAGATTAAAGAACACATGCATAGACGAATTTTTTACCCAAAGCAACGAAGAGGATGAAGCTCTCTTTATTTCCAGACCTCCGAAGGTGGTGGCGGCATCTCCGATGGCAGTGGTGGCGGCTCCGGTGGTGGTTCATAACAAAAGCCCTCAAATCCTTACTTTCCACCAATTTCTGATGACTGCCGATTAACTCCGGGAGATCCAAACGACGATCCGAACGGTCAATATGTAGCCCCATGATCCAACGGTGGACGAAGATATAATGAGCGAAAACCCGAGGCTATGCTGTGTATATCCGAAAATCCTCTTTCTAAATGTGTTTTCTCTTTCCTCTCTATATCTAAGTATTTTAAGTTGTAAAGAAGATAAAGAGGGTTTGAGGGAGATATTTATTGGACTAAGAAATCAGATTTTTAATGTATATACACATATACATACAATATGAGAATATAGGAGTATTATTACTCCACATTTTCCACCAATGCATGTCAACCTTGGGTGGATGAGTTTATCTACCCAAGGGCATGCTTGACAGCCCTAGGAGTGTGCAAGGAGAGAAAATGATTACTCTCCTGCAGAAAATCTGCAACTTGGGGCAAATTTGCACTTTGCCCCCTGAAGTTTTGGGAAAGTGCATTTTTGCCCCCAAAAATAAAATTTTCGCGCAACCAAGCCCAAAAATTTCAAAAAGGTCTTAATATTATTCTAAAGTAACTTTATATTTTTGAATTATTTCAAAGTTCATAAGGTCACAAGATTTAATTAAATTTTATATTTTAGTTCAAATAATGCTTAACTTCAAAAATAAAAAGTAGCACATAAATTTGGATTAAAATCCAATCAAAAGGGTCCGAAATTTTTTGGGCGTTACATAACCCAAGATCTGTGTGACTTGGAAGAGTGAACTAAAGGATTTTCATCCATATAACCACTATAAAAATTATGTGTGTTTGATTTACTGTTCTTTACTTTGCATATTTTCAAAGAACTCAAACATACGAGCTGAACCAAAAGATTTTAAAAAGTTGTAAAAACTGGGGATAAAATCTTTTGTGTGAGAAAACTTAAAGAGGAACAAATTGGTTGAAAAACACTTGACAAATCCGCTGCCAACTAGTTTCTAAAACTCTGATATTTCATCTGAATCAGCTGAGTGAAATCAGATGAGTGGTCAACTCTGCTGCTCAAAGCTTTGTTCACGAACAGCTTAGTAGTCTTACGAATTCTAGATCAGCTTAGTCTGCTGACAGAAAATGTTAGAGAAAAAGTTTTAAAGTTTTCAGAGGTCTATTCACCCCCCCCCCTCTAGACCTCATTGACCACTTTTGGGACCAACAAGTGGTATCAGAGCAGGTGGTTCATTTGAATCAATTGCCTGATCAACAAACTTGATCCAAGGTGTGTTTTTCAAAAAAATTCAAAAAGAGAGCATATTTTGAAAATCAAAACTTTTGAAAAATGGATGTCATAAGCCATGTTCCTCACATCGGCCTTATGGACTTTGAAAGCTGGAAAATCATAATGGAAATCCTTCTTGCTGCCTACGACGACAACATGTTTACATGTATTACAAAAGGACCATTTAGATTTCAGAAGACTGTGAAGGTTGCTGACCAACCAGATCAGATAGTTGACAAAGAGCTGGATGAGCTGACACCCAAAGAAATCAAGTTGGTTAATCTTGATAAAAAGGCGAAGTTCATCATGTTCAAAGCTGTAGACGAAGACAGATTCCAGAAGATCAAGCATTTCAAAACTGCCAAAGAGATGTGGGATAAAGTCTGTGAGCTAAGCGAAGGAAACAACGCTATCAAAGAACACAAGCACAGTGTGGCTCTTGAGGAGTTTGAAAATTTCAAGATGAAGTCTGGTGAAAAGATTGATCAGATGGATATCAGATTTACCAAAGCTATGAATGAAGTTCTAAGGTTTGGTAAAGAATTTTCGAACAAGGAGATCACAGCAAAGGTTCTCAAGGCCTTGCCACCTAAATTCAACATGAAGGTGACAGCCATGGAAGAATCAAGGGATTTAGAGAAGCTTTCTCTTTCCGAACTGTTCTCATCCCTCAAAGCATATGAGTATCAAATGCCAAGAATGGGATTAGAAGTGTCAACCAGTTCAGACCCTACTGCTGCTCTAATGGCGTCAGACAAGTCAAGAAATTCAGCAGACAAGTCAAAACAGAAGACTCTGCTGAGTTCATAAAAAGTCTACACTGCTGACGACGCTACCCTGCTGCTGAATGATTTTGAGAAGTTCTACAAGAAGAAAATGAAATTAAAATATAAAAATGCTACTTCATCTTCTTCTGATCATTTTCAGGAAAACAGGGATTCCTCCAAAGCAAAACATAGAGACAACCAGGAAAAGAAGTATGGACTCATGATCAAAGATCATCCACACTCATCATCAGAAAAGTTTGCTGAAAAGGAAAAGCGTGCCAAAAAGGAGCGTAAGCTTAGTAAGAGCAAATCAAAGTTAGCTGATGCAGCAAAGCTAATAAACTCCTGCACATCTTATTCAGACCGTCAGTCGTCTGATAAATAATTTGAAGAAGTACCTGAGACCCTATGCTTAACTGTCATAGAATCTGATGATTCTGAAAATTGAGGTAACTTCTACTGATTAATGAAATGCACTATTTGAATCGTTTGAATAAATGCTAAATTACAAATTCAAATATTGTTTGTGCATTTGCCAAGCTTAATGAAGAGATGACTCTGCTGAAAAGAGCAAATCAGATCACTGAAACTTCAGGTTGAAAAACCTCAAGAATCAGCTGACTACAAAAAGCTTGAGCATAAGAATGAAACTCTAAAAGCTGAGTGTGCAATTCGATTAGATAATGCAAATCAACTTAAAAGAAGAAATTGCATAATTCTCTAAAAAGAAATAAGAGACTTAAAAGAAGAAGTCTACTGATGCTCAACAGGTTAGAAAACCTAGTAAGCTACCTAAGACTAATCAGACTACTAAAACCCATCAGCCGAGTAAGCTGAAATAGGCTGCTGATAGGAGTAAAATTAAAATTTCAAAATCTGCCGAATCTAAGGAGAGTTATTAAATAACTCAGGTAAGAAGTTGAGGGAAAAATGAATTATATGGCAAGAATTTGAATCACATTATGATAATTGCTACTATGACATGCACTATGCTTATTCATATTATCATGTTGATCATGTTCACTGTACTGATTGCCATCCTCATTAAAATATGCATGCTTATCACATACTTCATGCATCTTACCTTGCTTATGAGCACTGTTTTAATCATGACCAACAAGTGGTATTATCATGATAAAACATAAGTCAATAGATCATCACATGTTAAAGGTTATACTAACCATGCTGGACCCAATAAACAAGGGGTACCAAAAATTGTCATATGTTTTACAGGTGAAGTACATGTGGGATGACAAAGATGAGTTGACTGCCTTGCAAATTTCACCAAGTTCAATAAGTGGTCTCACCAACAAGCATATACCAACAAGTGTTATCAAATAAGTGGTATCAACAATTGGTATTATTCAAGTGGTAGACTCTACATTTGGAGATCTCAAGGAAAGCAAGATTGTTGAAAAGTTGAAGATTATCAAAGAATAATAAGTGGCATTAGAGACCAACAACTGATCGCAACAAGCAGTATCACCAACAAGTGTGGTATTAGTCAACCATGTGACAAAGAAATTGGTTAGTTGACTTTGGATTCATAAGTTGAGGGGGAACTTATCAGAAGACTAACCCAGAACAACTTACTGGAATTCAACGGCTGAGTGTCTTTGAAGAGAAACTCTCATCAGAATACTTGACCACTGATTCTTGAACTTAGGGGGAACGTGTACAACGAACGGTACTCCTGAATAAAGATGAAGTTTTTAATAAGTCAAAATGAAGCTATCAGAAGACTGCTTCTCATCAGCCGACTGGAACTCAACATCCAAGTGTTATTCAAGAATGTACTACACCAAGTGGTATTAGCAAGTGTTATCACATTAACAAGTGGTATCAGCTGACTAATCTGATTTACATTCATATAAGTAGTATCAGACTACAAGTAACATCAGACTACAAGTGAAATCAGACCACAAATGGTATCAAGTGGTATCAATTCTTGAAGTTAGGGGAAATTTTCTAGCTGGAGTGATAAACAGCAACGAAAACTACCTCGATCAGCCAAGTACTTACCTACCTGTCTTCAGCATACTAAGTTTGCATTCCTAAAGAGAAAAAGGGGAAAAAGAGATGCAACACAAGTATTGGTGTTGATGACAAAAAGGGGGAAGATAAAGGATGCAACTAAGAACCCTTTAAGCAGAAGATCAGAGGGGAAAAGAACCAACTATTGGTATTTTTTTGAAAGTTGTATCAGATCAATAAATTTCCATCTCAAGGTATGAAGACTAAATTTGAAGACTTAGAAAACGTTCTTAGTTGAAGGTTTTGTCATCATCAAAAAGGGGGAAATTGTTGGTATAAATTAGAGAAGGTTTTGAAGATGACAAAAATGCCATAATGGTTTTGAAGATCAAAAGGTTAAGTCATCAACTAAGAACAGCTGAAGGTCTTGTCATCATCAAAAAGGGGGAAATTGTTGGTATAAATTAGAGAAGGTTTTGAAGATGACAAAAATACCATAATGGTTTTGAAGATCAAAAGGTTAAGTCATCAACTAAGAACAGCTTAGTGAAACCTATCTCAAGGTCTTGAAGCGAAGTAACCGAATCAGCCGAGTGGGATATCAGATTGGTTATCATCAGCCGAGTCAAGATAGATGCGTTCATTCTTGAATCAGCCGAGTAGCCATTAGCCGAGTGATCATCAGGAGAGTGGTCATCAACCGAGCATTCCCATCAGCGAAGTGAAGTCGGTGAAGTAAGCTTATCAACGGTAACCAGCTGAGTGCATTAAATGCGACTGGACATAAAGTGAATATCCGTACATCAGAGTGTACAGTGGACAGTCTGCAAAAGCAAAAGCTACCGTCAGAGAATAAGACCGTTGCTCAGGGTTAAAGAGTAATTTCGTCTTCCTTCAACGGGCAGAAATTCAAATCCGGGAGTATAAATAGAAGACTAACTGAAGATCTGAAAAGAGACTTGCAAAATTCAAGATCACATCCATAGAGCAAGATCCATCAGTTGAGTCGTCTGATCACAAGCGAAGTCATCTGTTGACGAAGCTTTTTGTTGAAGAACAGAGATCATACGTTGTCTGTCTAAGTGACTTTCAACTGAGAATAGAAGGAGTGTATATCCATCTTTGTGAAGTGATATAACTTCTTAGTGTAGGTTTTCTGAGTGATCTCCTATACTGAAAAGAGCGTGAGGAGTGTAGATCCATCTTAGTGAGTGATCTAGCTTCGTAGAGTAGGATTTCTGAGTGATTTCTTACTGCGCACTTGTGGCCTTTTGGGACCAACACACGCTTAGAGCTGGAGAAGTGCTGCACAAGCTAAAAGAATTGAAGGTGTATGAGCCTGTTAAGTCAGAGGCTAAAGCTTCAGAAACACCTGAGAAGAAGCATCAGAAAATGAAGTCTGCTGATGATACAAAGAAGCCTGCTGCTAAGGCTAAAAAGAGCAAAGTCGAAGAGAAGGCTGATGAGCCCTACCGTTCAAGCCAGAACAACTGACGTCGCTGATGAGATAATATCTCAAGTTGCTAAGGACATAGATGCAATGCCCATTGGAGACTCTCCTGAAAGAACTGAATCAGATGAGCTATCTTTGGAAAATGTGTCAAAAAGGACAAGAAGATGAAAAACCCTGCTGTTGCGCCTACTTTAGTACATACTAAAGCAACTGCCAAGAAGAAATTGATGTTGGGAGGACAAAGAGTTACATTTTCTATTGTTAGAGAAGATCCTCCATCTGCTGAGAGACCAGTGGAATCAGCTAAGGAAGTTGATAACATCAATCAATCGACAGCTGAGGCATCTGCACCTCAAGCTGATCAGTCGGTTGTTCCAACAATAGAGACTGCTGAAACACCTGTTACTAGAAAGAAAAGAACTGGTAAAGACAAGGTTACCTATGTCCACAAAAAGAAAAGGGAAGAGGTTGAGCAAAGAAAAAGAGATGAAGCTGATCTTAAAGCTTCTTTGGAGGCAAGTAAGTTAGAAGCTACTATCAAACAGTTGACTGATGAAGAGTTATCTGCTAAGGAGGCTAAAGACTTGGCCTTAGCACTTGAAGCAAGTAAGAAAGATGCTCATGGCCCGAGAAGAAGTGGTGGGATTGTTATAGGTGAACAAAAAGAAGAAGGTTTTGTGTTGCCTCGTCCTCAGATCATCATGAAAAGAAAAAGAGAAGTCAAACATGCTCTGGAGATAGTAAGAGTGATCCTGCTATCGTCACCAAGTTTGAAAGTGAATTGGAGAGGTACAACACCTTGCTGCAATCTAAGTGTATCGTTCTTGCGGAAAATATCAGATACAATAGATGGAGGAACTACAGATTGAGCAAGACCACTGAAGAGTTCAAGGCCTGGAAAGAGGCTAGTGCTGAGGAAAGTTGGGTATTGGAGTTGTTGCAGACCAACAATATCAAACAAGCACTGGACTCTGCTTTCTTCTTTGATAGAGTACATGAGCATACAAAACTCATTGTACAAAAAGAATCAACAACGCTCAGAGAAACAATGACAAATAAACCCAGAAAGGGAGAAGACTTAGCTGAGCAAGCTGTTAAAATTGCAGTTTGTGTAACTCTGGACAGATGGGTTGAGAGATCAAGGTTTGACCAGGGAAATTCTTTTGATCTGCCAACTCTGCCTAGTTTACAAGATATAGCTTTCAAATCAGAAATCAGAAAGTACCAAGAATTATACCACTCACATCAGACGACTTCGCCTTGTTGGATAAAGATGAAGACTTAGAAGTAAAGGGAGGTTTTGATGATTTCCAAAAATCATCAGCTAAGTAATGGAAGCTTAGCCAATCTCTAAAAAATATTTGACAAGCCAAATCAGAAGGATCAAATACTTGGTCCAAAAGACTACTGATCTGTTGCTGTATTCGGAATCAGACTGGGGGATTTTCAGCAGACTCAAATCAGATGAGTTCGATTTGGATCAGCAGGGTGTTCATCAGACGAGTGGATTCGATCAACAGAGTGGAAGTGATCAGGAAGTTATTGCAACGGTAATAAATGCACCTGAAGTAATAAATGTTGTAAGGGAAGGGTATTAAAGACAAATGATTAGAAAAACCTCGGATCAGCAGAGTGCATTTAATGCGACTAACAGAAAGTACAGCAGAGTGTACAGTGCACAGTTGCAGAAGCCGTTCTGAAAACATGGACCAGTACTCGAGGAATTTGAACACCTGTCAATCTCTCAACGGGCAGATTTTCAAACCTCAAGTATAAATAGATCTGAATTGAAGAGTTAGAAGACATTCACAACAACTAAGAGAAAAATCGAAGCAAGCAAAATCATCTAAGCCTCAAACTCAAATACAGATCACCATCAGCTTAGTCATTTTTTGACAACAGCCGAGTTGAGAAAACAAAGCCAAATATAAATCTGTGTGATTTCTGTAAAAGAGAAAGTTGTGAGTAGTGTAGATCCATCTAAGTGAGTGATCTAGCTTCAGAGAGTAGGTTTTCTTTGTGATTTCCTGCTGTGAACTTGTGGCTTTTCATTTGTTGAATTGCGCAAGCACTGTATATTGTAAACTGTGTGTTTATAGTATAACCCAATATCTAAGTTGATAGAAATAGTGTCCGGCAAGCCAACTGTATGGCTGTCATTTATTGCATTAAATGAAGGAACTATTCAATTTAAATTAAAAAATGCATTTTTATTATATGGTCAACTTTATCTTATGTAATAATTATCTACGCATAAGGATAGAAGTCCTTAGATCACAGGGCTATGGGACAACCCGTGGACTGATCTCCAAGGCCGTGATCTAGAACATATTCAAGAGTCGTAGAATCCAATCGAGATAGGACATCTTTGGACTCGGTTAGACTCTCACTAATGTGTATACTCCGATGAACTGGAGAACGCTGGGGTTCACGAGCGTGACTTGGATAGTCGATACACATAAGTGGGTAACTTGCTGGGATGGCAAGTGCACTGAATACCCCCAATTAGGAAATAACTCACCATGGAAGCGGTAGTCGCATATCGGAGTTGAAGTTATTCCAATTTACAATAGCATACGAGAAATGATCCCTAATACTTGAGGTGATAGAGTTTATCTGGTGCGAGAACGTCTATACTTAGATGTGAGTTCTGACCGACTGGAGATTACCAAAAAGTCTCTGTGGA
Organism: Penstemon davidsonii; assembly: GCA_034814905.1. Classification (NCBI taxonomy): domain Eukaryota; kingdom Viridiplantae; phylum Streptophyta; class Magnoliopsida; order Lamiales; family Plantaginaceae; genus Penstemon; species Penstemon davidsonii. Next base: position 97,104 of record JAYDYQ010000863.1, on the reverse strand, counting down.
TTCACGTTGGGTATAGAGGGACTCGTGTGCAGGTTCATATCATCAACAAAGGATCCATTGACCCAACTTGATAAGTTGGGAAATTCTCCTATGGATTTCTGTGAGAAATTATTCTGGTAAAATCCTTGGCCAAGGTATCTGACGACTTTATGAAAGTAGCTCATAAAGATTAAGTCAAAGAGAATTATTTCGAGATTAGAATGCATAAAGTCAAGACGAATTAAAAGGGAACCGATGAAAAATCCATGCCCTTAAGTTTTGACTGGGAGATCGATCGATGGAGAGATTATGTCGTATATGGTAATTGTAAATGATTAAAAGGTTCACTGAATTAATTCATCAGTGATTGGGCTCCATGGGCTTGTGACCAGACATCGACCGTGGAGTGTGGGAGAATTCCCAAATTGACAGGGGTGCTAATTTTGGAATGATCAGTCGACAGAGTGTTCGATTGATTTAGAGTATTTAATACTCGAGTAATTAAATAAATATTTAATTATAACCCACGGCCAATTATGTGGTGAACCTACGGGGGCATACACAATACACATGAAGCGAAAGCGAGGAAATGGAGAACGACTGGGTCGACTGGGTCGACCCAATTGGAGCAAGAAAATCCAATTGGAGTTGGGTCGAAATTATAAGTTAAATTGGAATTTAATTTGTAAGTTAATTAATTAAATTAGATTTAATTAATTGTAGGAATATTTAATTAAATAGGTTTAGAGTCTAATTTAATTAAATGAGAGAGTAATTATTTAATTGGGCCATTTAATTGAAAAATTAAATAAAGCCCCAATTAATTGAATTAGGAATGGGCCATGTATTAATTAGAAGACTTAGTCTTCCAATTAAAAGGGCCATGGCCCATGTAGGAGAGTTAGAAGACTTAGAGTCCTAGTCCTAGGAGGATTAGGATGATGAGATACTTATATATAGGAGACTATATGTCATATCTCATAGACACACAACTCAAGAAGCAAAAATCTAAGTCTAGCAAAATTCTCTCTCCCTCTCTCACTCCAATCGGCCGAATCACTTCTTCATTAGAAGTGATTTTCGTTTTCCGATTTTTGCTCCCATCATTTTCTCTAACCGTAGATCTTGATAAATCCTATGTTCTAGCCAATTAGGATTTATTAAATTTCATGATATTGTGGTGTATCAACCCGTAGAGGCGCAACACGTGGGGCGCTCCGTCAAGCTTGGGATCGAGCTAACCGAAGGGAGAAACACAACGACTTTGCTAACAACGGGGATTTGCAAGGAGACAGATATAACTTGCATCTAAGTTATTATGGTCGTTTTAATATTCATATATATACATCCAGTTTAGTATCCTGGCAAGATTCCGTAAGAGGTCCTTAAAACTTTTATTTTCCGCTGCGTAAAGGGCTGTTTATCTTACCGAATCCCAACAGTGGTATCAGAGCAAACTCTGGCTTTGTATATATATGAATTTGCAAATTCTGTGTTTTAAATCATATGTTTGATTTAATGTTTGGCTAGTTCTTTTACTATGCATGTTTTAGAACGTGGATCTGTTTAACTTGGAGTTAAAAGAAAATTTTGATTCGAAATTTTATCGTGTTAATTTTTATTTTTGGATTAGGATTTAATTAATTGGATATGTTTTTAATTAAATCAAAAGTACTCAAGAAAACAAAAAATTTTTTTTTTTAGACCCAACCGCGGTGGCACGCGGCGGTGCGCGCCGCGGCTAGGCTGCCACCGTGCCCTGCTGCCCGCAGCAGCGTGTCAGCAGCACGCTGGATGCGCGTGCGGCACATGGCAGCAGCCTACGGGCTGTCCACGCGCGGCCCTTGCTGCCGCGTGTGTGTTGGCCACGTGGCAGCCTTCGATTGGTCACTTAGTGGCTGAATTTTGGTTGGTCTCTAATTTGCCTATTTTGGAAAGTTCAAAAATCTTGGAGATTTGTGGGATTAGGAAACTTGGAGTTTTGGATAAGGTAGGAATCTTGGAAGATTTGGGAACTACCTTAGTTATCTAATCTAGTCAAAATAGGATTATCTTGAGAATCTTAGAGATTTGAAAAAATTGGGAAATTTAGAGTTTTGGATAAGATAGGAATCTTGGAAGATTTGTAACTATCTTAATTAACCAACTTAATCAAGATAAGAATTGTAGATTACTTAGAACTCAAGTAAGAGTTAATTAATCTTAGAGATTAATTATTAATTCAAAATTAATTAACTTGAATAATTTTTGTGAATTAAAATTAAAGGAGCCGATAAATTTACATTTTTGCCCTTATGTGAATTTATGCATGTTCTTGAGTGAATATGTGGATTGATCGATTTCTGCCCCTAAGCCCTGTGTAGTTTTTGGTTTATTTTTATGGGTTGTAATTAAATGGGCCTGATTGGTGCCCCTTGCTTGCGCAATTAAAATGTAATAGAATAGGGCCTTTTTAAGTTGGACTTAGTTTAGGCTTGGAGTCGAGAAGACTTCACGGAGACTTGAAAATCCACATGGAGGCCCATTACCTTGGAGGACATGGAGGCCCAATTCAATACATGGAGGCCCAATCAAGAAGGACATTACAAGAAGGTCCATGCATGTATGGGTTTGATAAATGTAATAGATTAGGACATTTAATTTCCACCCTAGACTGACCAATTGATCCATCGCTTGGCTCGTGATGGATCGCATAGGATGGGCAATCGATCAATCATATCCTATTTTGCTAGATGATGTATGTTTACTTTTTATTCTTTGATGTATGTAATGCATGCTTAGAATAGATAACGTAAACAAGATAAAGCATAATCTGATGAGACCTCGCACAAGTATATTTGATAAAACCTCCAATTGAACTTTAAAACTCAATTATAATATTAAATCGAATAAGGGGCGCATATGAATGGTGTCTATGGTCCGAGCCTATCCAATTACTAGTTCTTAGGCATATTGTACGAATATATCCCGATGTCTCACGAGTCGTGGGTCGAGCTATATGAAGATAATATGTCTATTGCCTCGATGCACAGTTTAGTGCCAAGGGAGAGGATAGCAAGGTTCTAGGCGCTATCTCACGAGTCATGGGACGTCTAGGATTGAACTATTTCTCTCCACGAGTATTGGACATGATTTAACGCTAGTAAGTATGGATGTCTCACGAGTCGTGGGTCCATAACGAAAAACGAGGCTAAATGAATTCAAGGGTTAGCTACGATGGTTAACTGACGACAATGTCGACCACCAAGTGAATCAATTAGTATGGCTAACGAGTCGTGGGTACTAGGAGATTGCATTTGGGCCTTGAGCCCGCTATGATATTTTAATATTCCCGAAACTTATGTGGGGGCATAAGATTTTTGATTAAAAAAGTGGGAGTAATTTACAAATAAAAACCATGTTTGTAAATTGTGCATTTAAAATTAATCATTCGCATATTTATTTCTTCTATCGTCTTTTTATAGATATGATGTCTAAAGAGCTTAGAGCACTTAGAGATTTGTCCATCTCATCGCTTGAACGTAATATTTTAACTGGACCAAACCTGCACTTCTGGTCGCACCACTTGATTGGACTTTTTGATGCTGAAAACATTTCATACGTTTTGTCTGTACCTCCACCCGTTGATATTTCACATGATGTTCCCGATGAGCTTCGAAAAAGCATCACCAAATGGAAATTGGATGATAGCTTAGCTCGTGATTACATGTTGGAATATATGTCACTTGATCTGCGGTTACAACATGAGCATATGGTATCCGCGAAAGGGATTCTCTCGAATCTCAAATTCCTTTATGGGATTAGAGATGGTCGTCGCAGATTCGCGATAACGAGAGAACTCTTGCAAGTAAGAAAGAGAAGAGAAACTCCTGTCGGAATCCACGTACACAAGATAATTCGACTTCTGTCTGAACTCGATGATATGGGTGTCGTGATGGACAATGATTTTCGTGTGGATATAATCCTGCAATCTCTTCCAAGATCATATGACAGTTTCATCGCGGACTTGAATCTCCAAAGGCGAGAGATCACTGTGCACGTCCTGCGACAAATGCTCGAGGAACACGAAGCTTCTTTTGGAAAGAAAGCAGGGGTTGGCGAAAAGACTGGGCTGCGATCAAAGTCAAAACAAATGGAAACCAGAGCTCCTTACTGCACAAGGTCAAGGGAGAGGATCAAGGTAGAGTTCTTGGAGAGCTCGAAAGGTATATTCCTTGTTGAAGTTAATTTGTCAATTAACTGTGCATCTTGGGTGTTAGACACTGCTTGTGGTTCTCATCTTTGTAATGATTTACAGGTGATGGGAGCAACAAGGCCACTTAGGCCTGGGGATTGGATGATGCGATTTGGCAATGGAGCTAAAGCTGCTGCCGAGGCCATAGGCGAAGTGGAGTTAGATTTAGGTGGTAATAAGTTAGTCCTTAGGAACGTTCTTTATGTACCTGGTTTAGTGAAAAACATTATTTCTATTCCTGTTTTGGATAATGAAGGTTTTAATTTTATTATTAATAAAGGTTCCTTTTCATTATTCATGAATGATCATTTGTTTTTCACTGGTACATTGAAAGATGGACTGTAACCATAGAACCACCTAAGTTAGTTATGCACGTACAACAAAACAAAAGAAAACGAGATAATGAAATATCTGCCCAATTATGGCACGCTCGACTTGGACATATATCCAAGTCAAGGATTCAAAAGTTAGCATCATCTGGCGCGCTTGAAATCAAGCACATTGATGAAATGCCAACATGTGAACCATGACTTAAGGGTAAAATGGCTAAGCTGCCATTTAAAGGAAACCCTGAGCAAACCAAACAATCATTGGACTTGATACATACTGACGTATGTGGACCACTAAGAAAAAGTGCCCGAGGTGGCTACGATTACTTCATTACCTTCACTGACGACTATAGTCGTTATGGGTATGTGTTCTTGCTGAAACACAAGTCTGAAGCCTTGGAACGATTCAAAGAATTCAAGATGGAAGTAGAAAATCAACTTGGTTATACGATAAAGGCTCTTCGTTCTGACCGAGGTGGAGAATTTCTTAGTAACGAATTTCTGAATTATCTTGTGGAGCATGGGATACTATCGCAGTGGACTCCTCCTGCTACACCCCAACTGAATGGAGTAGCAGAGAGAAGGAATCGAAACTTGATGGACATGGTTCGATCCATGATGAGTGCCACTGACCTTCCTCTTTCATTTTGGGGACATGCCCTCCTCACGGCAACGAAGATACTAAATATGGTACCTTCTAAATCCGTACAAGAGACACCATACGAATTATGGTTTGTCAAGGCACCCTCATACGCATTCATGCGCATATGGGGATCTCCCGCTTACGTCAAAAAGCTAGTGGGATATAAATTGGAAACAAAATCCACTTTGGCAAATTCGTGGGGTATCCAGAAAACTCGATAGGATACGAGTTCTATGATCCTACGAGACAGACTACGTTTGTCTCAAGGAACGCGCATTTCTTGGAGAAGGATTTCTTGTTGGACAAGAAGGAACACAACATAGAACTGGATGAGGTCACTGAAGCTGAGAAGGCCGACGAGGTCGATCAAGCCGACCCATCACCACAGGCAGTGGGAGAACAAGAGCATGAAAGTGCACCAGTAAGTACACTAATATTTCGTAGGTCAGAAAGACAACGTAGAGAACCCGAAAGGTACTACGGTCTGCTGCATGAGACTGGACAGTCTCTGAACGACCCAAGGACTTACGATGAAGCTATGTTGGACATAGATTCGGGAAAGTGGTGCGAAGCCATGGAATCTAAATTGGACTCCTTGCACTCAAAGAAGGTCTGGACATTGGTAGATCCACCAGTGGGAGTGACTCCCGTGGGTTGCAAGTGGATCTATAAGCGAAAGCTAGGAGTGAACGGAGAGGTGATAACCTACAAGGCGCGATTAGTGGCAAAAGGATACACTCAAAGACCAGGCATTGACTTTGAGGAAACCTTCTCGCCCGTCGCAATGCCTAAATCCATTCGAATCTTGCTGGCCATAGCTGCGTGGTATAACTACGAGATATGGCAGATGGATGTAAAGACCGCCTTCCTCAATGGAGACATTGATAAGGAGATCTACATGGAGCAACCAAAAGGATATGCATCCAAAGGAGATGAGCACAAGGTGTGCAAACTCCAGAGGTCCATTTATGGACTGAAGCAAGCTTCTCGAAGTTGGAACATCCGTTTCGATGAAACAATCCAAACATTCGGATTCATCAAAAACGTGTTCGAACCTTGCGTGTACAAGAAGATCAGTGGGAGTACAGTTGAATTTTTGGTGCTTTACGTTGATGACATCCTTCTCATTGGAAACAATGTAAAGGTGTTATCCAAAACGAAAGCATGGTTGTCTACACAATTCTCAATAAAGGATTTGGGAGAAGCATCCTTTGTACTAGGTATAAGGATCTACCGGGATAGATCAAAAGGATTGCTGGGCCTCTCCCAATCGCAGTACATAGATAAAATACTGAAGAGATTCCGTATGGAAGAATCCAAGAGAGGATTACTTCCAATGAGACATTGAATTGCACTCTCTAAGTCTATGACCCCAAAGACGCCTGAAGAGAGAAGCAATATGTCTCAAATACCATATGCGTCCGCTATTGGAAGCATAATGTATGGTATGCTATGTACTAGACCAGACGTGGCGTACGCATTAAGCGTTACGAGTCGCTATCAGTCTGATCCAGGAGAGCAGCACTGGATAGCCGTAAAGGCAATTCTGAAGTACCTGAGAAGGACTAAGGAATGGTTCTTGGTATACGGTGGAGAAGAATTGAAATTGGAAGGCTTTACAGATTCGAGCTTCCAATGCGATGTAGACGACTTCAAGTCAACAACTGGATACGTATTCTGCCTCAATGGTGGTGCGGTAAGCTGGAAAAGCTCCAAGCAAGATACTACCGCAGATTCAACCACCGAAGCAGAATACATTGCAGCATGTGAAGCCACAAAGGAAGGTGTTTGGATGAAAAACTTCATCCATGAATTGGATGTGATACCTGCCATTGCTGAGCCCATTACTATCTTCTGCGATAATAATGGAGCAATAGCGCAAGCAAAGGAGCCGAGATCTCATCAGAAATCCAAGCATTTACTCAGACGATACGATTTGATAAGGGATATCATTGGTAGAGGAGACATAAAGATGGAACGTGTAGACTCGGAAGATAATACCGTGGACCCGCTGACGAAGCCACTGCCTCAAAAGGCATACGAGAAACATCTGCTAAAGATGGGACTCAAGAACATAGAAAGTTGGCTTTAGGACAAGTGGGAGATTGATAGAAATAGTGTCCGGCAAGCCAACTGTATGGCTGTCATTTATTGCATTAAATGAAGGAACTATTCAATTTAGATTAATAAATGCATTTTTATTATATGGTCAACTTTATCTTATGTAATAATTATCTACGCATAAGGATAGAAGTCCTTAGATCACAGGGCTATGGGACAACCCGTGGACTGATCTCCAAGGCCGTGATCTATAACATATTCAAGAGTCGTAGAATCCAATCGAGATAGGATATCGTTGGATTCGGTTAGACTCTCACTAATGTGTATACTCCGATGAACTGGAGAACGCTGGGGTCCACGAGCGTGACTGGGATAGTCGATACACATAAGTGGGTGACTTGCTGGGATGGCAAGTGCACTGAATACCCTAATTAGGAAATAACTCACCATGGAAGTGGTAGTCGCATATCGGAGTTGAAGTTATTCCAATTTACAATAGTGTACGAGGAATGATCCCTAATACTTGAGGTGACAGGGTTTATCTGGTGCGAGAACGTCTATACTTAGATGTGAGTTCCGACCGACTGGAGATTACCAGAAAGTCTCTGTGGATTCACGTTGGGTATAGAGGGACTCGTATGCAGGTTCATATCATCAACAAAGGATCCATTGACCCAACTTGATAGGTTGGGAAATTCTCCTATGGATTTCTGTGAGAAATTAATTCTGGTAAAATCCTTGGCCAAGGTATCTGACGACTTTATGAAAGTAGCTCACAAAGATTAAGTCAAAGAGAATTATTTCGAGATCAGAATGCATAAAGTCAAGACGAATTAAAAGGGAACCGATGAAAAATCCATGCCCTTAAGTTTTGACTGGGAGATCGATCGATGGAGAGATTATGTCGTATATGGTAATTGTAAATGATTAAAAGGTTCACTGAATTAATTCACCAGTGATTGGGCTCCATGGGCTTGTGGCCAGACATCGACCGTGGAGTGTGGGATAATTCCCAAATTGGCAAGGGTGCTAATTTTGGAACGATCAGTCGACAGAGTGTTTGATTGATTTAGAGTATTTAATACTCGAGTAATTAAATAAATATTTAATTATAACCCACGGCCAATTATGTGGTGAACCTACGGGGGCATACATAATACACATGAAGCGAAATCGAGGAAATGGAGAACGACTGGGTCGACCCAATTGGAGCAAGAAAAATCCAATTGGAGTTGGATCGAAATTATAAGTTAAATTGGAATTTAATTTGTAAGTTAATTAATTAAATTGGATTTAATTAATTGCAGGAATATTTAATTAAATAGGCTTAGAGTCTAATTTAATTAAATGAGAGAGTAATTAATTAATTGGGCCATTTAATTGAGAAATTAAATAAAGCCCCAATTAATTGAATTAGGAATGGGCCATGTATTAATTAGAAGACTTAGTCTTCCAATTAAAAGGGCCATGGCCCATGTAGGAGAGTTAGAAGACTTAGAGTCCTAGTACTAGGAGGATTAGGATGATGAGATACTTATATATAGGAGACTATATGTCATATCTCATAGACACACAACTCAAGAAGCAAAAATCTAAGTCTAGCAAAATTCTCTCTCCCTTTCTCACTCCCAAATCGGCCGAACCACTTCTTCATTTGAAGTGATTTTCGTTTTTCAATGTTTGCTCTCATCTTGTTCTCTAACCGTACATCTTGATAAATCCTATGTTCTAGCCGAATAGGATTTATTAAATTTTGTGATATTGTGGTGTATCAACTCGTAGAGGCGCAATACATGGGGCGCTCCATCAAGCTTTGGATCGAGCTAACCGAAGGGAGAAACACAACGACTTTGCTAACAGCAGGGATTTGCAAGGAGACAGGTATAACTTGTATCTAAGTTATTATGGTCGTTTTAATATTCATATATATACATCTAGTTTAGTATCCTGGCAAGATTCCGTAAGAGGTCCTTAAAAATTTTATTTTCCGCTGCGTAAAGGGCTGTTTATCTTACCGAATCCCAACATAAGTGACTTGGAAGAGTGGACTAAAGGATTTCAATCCATATAACCACTATAAAAATTCTGTGTGTTTGTTTACTGCATATCAACTTGCATATTTTCAAAGAACTTCAAACATACGAACTTAACAAAAGATTTTAAAAAGGAGTTGAAAAACTGGGGATAAAATCTTTTAAGGAAGAAAACAACTTGTTGAAAAACACTTGATAAATCCGTTGCTAACAAGTATTTCAAACTCTGATAATATTTGAATCAGATAAGTTAAATCATACGAGTGGTCAACTAAACTGATTAATCTAAGTGCTCTATCAACGAGGTAGTCTTACGAGTTCTTGATCAGCTTACTCTGCTGATAAGAAAAGTTAGAATTTTTTTTGAAAGTTTTAAGAGGTCTATTCCCCCCCCCCCCCCCTCTAGACCTCATCTGACCACTTGGGACCAACACGCCTTTTGTACCTACAAATTTTATTTATCATAAAACAGTCGTGTCTGCTGATGGCTCTGATTTCATGCATATCACAGATGAAGGTACTGATCTGAATCAAGCTGCTGCAAATGACTCATATGTGGAGCTAAACATTGCTGATGATCAAGTTCCACTGGATGCAGTACCTCAAGAAAAGGAGCCTTTAGCTATTGCTTGGAAAGCTGAAGTAACTCTTTAGAAAAAGCAAAGTGCTACTCCTACCAAAGATGCTGAGTCAATTCAATCAACACTTTTAGATTTCATGAAGAACTTGATTGAAACTGCTATGAAAGAAATGGAGGAGAGAAACGAGGAAACTTTGAAGAAATTTGAGGAGATGGCCTCATCCTTGATTCAAAGCACAATCGAAAGTCTGCCCAAGCCTGCTGATCCTACTTCACTCTTTCAGGATGAGTTGAACAACATCAAAACAAATGTTCAACATACAAAGAATGATGTTCTGACATTCAGTGAGAGGGTTCAAAATAATGAAGCTGGGTGGAAGACGATCAATCAAGTTGTTGCTGATGCCATGCAAGCAGAAGAAGATAAATCTTACAACATGACGCAGGCATTTTGTACAAGTGCAGATTTAGTACTTCAGCCCCAGATACAGCTTGGTGAAAGCATTGATATAGTTCTTCGCCGCTCTGAAGTATTATCAACTACACATCAGCAACAAGGAAACCAACTCCGTGCAATGGATCAAAACATCAGAATGTTATGCAATGCAGTGAACATTCCACCTGTTCAAATTGAAGAACTCCACACTGTTGATGATGACAAAAAGGGGGAAGAGTTATCTGAAGACAAGGAGGAAGTTAAAGTTGCTAAAGAAGCCCAAGTAACTAAAGAGGATACTGATAAACCTGATGAAGAAACAAAGGCTGCTGACGTAACTGAGGAAGCTGCTGATACTGCTGATGTTGAAGTTAAAGCTGATAAAGAAGAAGAACCCAAGGATGCGGCAAAAGAAGACAAACGAATTGCTGCTTCTAAGGATTCTGCTAAAGAGCAACTTGGTCCATTCCGAAAAGTTAAGAAGATAGAGAAAATAAGAGCTAGACTTGAGGCTGCTGAAAAAGAGGAAAAACTCTTAGAAAAAGCCCATAAGTTAGCCTTAGATTCTCTGGTGGAGAAAGTGAAGAAGATTATGAAGAAGTTATAGAAGAAGAAGAAGAAGATGTTGAAGACTAGGCATTTTATTTTAACACTTCTGTAATTTTCTTTATTTTTCTTTGTAATTTTCTAATTAATTTCTTTGTAATCTGATGTAATGTATTGAATATCAAAATCAATGAAAGATTACAAATTCCAACTCAATTTCTATCTCAGAAATTTTGTGTGAAAACTTAACTTTAGTTAGTTACAGGTACTTAGCTGATGTTTTGTCATCATCAAAAAAGAGGGAAATTGTTAGATGAAGATGAAGAAGTGAATGGATGTTTTTATGATTTTCAAATTTCATCAGCTAAGTAATGGAAGCTTAGCATACCTCTGAAAATCTCAATCGAGAAGTCAAGTAAAATCAGAAGATTGAATTTTGGTCCAGAAGACTACTAGTCTGATGCTGAGTTCGGAATCAGATTGGTGGATTTCAGCATAGTCAAATCAGATGAGTTCTATTTGAATCAACGGAGTGGAAGTGATCAGGAAGTCATTCCAACGGTAGTAAATGCAATTGGTGTAATATATGATGAAAGAGAAGGGTATTAATGATAAATGATTGAAGAGAAACTTCGTATCAGCAAGGTGCATTAAATGCGATTGACAAATCCGTACAACAGACTGTACAATGAACAGTTGCAGAGAGCCGTTCAGAGACAAGGACCAGTACTCGAGGAAGATCTGAAATCTGTCTCGCTTCAATGGGCATAACTCAAACCTCAAGTATAAATAGTTCGAGATTCAAGAGTTAGAGACAACCACGACAACTGAGAGAGCATTCAAAGATCATAATTTTCTAAGTCTCAAAAACTCAAGAACAGAACACTATCAGCCGAGTAATTTGTTGACAAAGCGAGTTGAAGAAAAAGAATATATCTACAAATCTTAGTGATTTCTGTAAACAGTGAGTGTTGTGAGAAGTAGTTTTCCATCGTAGTAAGTGAAAATACTTCAGAGTATAGGTCTTCTTTGTGATTTCCTATAGCGAACTTGTGGCTTTATCATTTGTTGTAAAAGCGCAAGCAGAGTGTACTATTTACTTAGTGTTCATAGTATAACCTAAATCTTCGTGATTTGGAAAACTGGACTAAAAGACATCTTGTCTATATAACCACTATAAAAATTCCTTGTGTTTGATTACTTGTTTTATAATTGCATATTTTCATAAGCAAACAAACACCTTAAAAAATAAAAGCTTTTAAAAGAAGGATTTATAAAACAAGGGGTAAAGTCTTTAAAAAGGAAAAACTTGTTTGAAAAACAAATTTGACAAAATCCGTTGCGTACAAGTTTTGAAACTCTGAGTTTATCTCAACAAATAAGTAAATCAGACTAGTGGTCAACTTACGCTGAACAAGCTTTGTGCGCAAACAACTAAGTAGTCTCATAAGTTGTGATCAAATTACTTTGCTGATAAGAAAAGTTAGGGAATTTTTTTGAAGGTTCAGAGGTCTATTCCCCCCCTCCCCCCCCCCATTCTGACCACTTGGGACCAACAAACATTTTTAGTTTAAAAAATAATCATCAATATCATTCTAATAATTATGATAAAACAAAAAAAAGATGACTTAAAATCTAAACTTCTAATGAAATTTGTTAAATACGAGAAAAAAAATTAATTTTGTATAAAAGACATATCTAAAGAATTTTGTAGTTTGGTCTAGTTTCTTGATCCAAGTAAATTTACAGTTACTGAAGTTTGTTGGGTCAGATTATCCTAATTTTTGTTTATTTTGTTGCAGCAATTTAGCGACAAAGAATGAAGATTATATTTGACAATTTTTTTTAGAGCTTGTTGTTTGTATTTTAATGTTATTTGCTTGAAATGGCTTCAAATCAATTTTCCTGGACAATGAAATATCAGCTATATGACATAATTAATTCCATGTTTAAAGGTTCTATGAAAAAGAAAAAGATATTAATGTGTTAATGAGAGAGAATAATGAGTTGCCATAATTAAAGAGGAGTATTGAGAATTGAGAAAGTTACAATTTGTAATAAGGTCAAATTAGAAAATCTCAAAAAATTGCTCTGGCAGCAACAATTTCTGCTCTAGCAATATCGCCAGCCATCTTTTATATACCATACACAAAATCTTACAAAAATGTTTAGTGGATGCACTAGTTTTTGTCATGATCTATAAAAGACCTAGCTTACACAAGAATTTTCCTGATACCCGAAATTCCAATATGCTTAAGTTTGTATATTTGAAGGTGGATGTAGGCTAAGACCCATCCAACGGACTATTAAGGGTTCAGGTCTAGACCTCTGACCGAACCCTGATGTTGGGTTATTGGTAACGTCAGAACATTAAAAGCAGCGAAATTTTAAAATTTTAAAATAACCCAAGCAGAATCTTTAATCATGTCATACGAAAAGCATTTTTACACAAATCAAAACATCCATAGGGTGTTTAGCGATTTTTACCTCACCACAGGAACGGTGGTGGTTTTTCTCCAGTCTTCTTTCAGATCTGCAGGACTTTTGGTTCGGAGAAACACCCCATGTGTTGTGCCTCTAGCGGTATCCACACCAACTGGATTGAAGCAACTCCTTTGGATCCACAGGCTCAGAACTAAGATCCAAAGGTTATCAAGCAAGGAAGAAAGAAGATAGAAATAGCATGAACCCTGTGCAATTTCACAGGGTTCGGCCGGACCTCAAAAGAAGAGAGGTGGCGGCTGATTTTCAGATTTAGAGAGGAGGGGGCGGCTACATCTTGTATATTAGGGCTTAGGGTTTTGAAGTCTTGAGCTCCTCATATAGATAAGGCGTCTTGACCTAGATGTGTTCTTATTCTACTAGGAAACTTAAAGCCCATTTACTTATGGCCTTTATTTGTTTCCTAATGGACCTAGACCATCTTTTAATTAATTAAACTCTTTTAATTAATTCAGCCCAATTAATTAATCCAATTAATTAATTAATCCTTCTCCATTAATTAATTAGACTACTTCTAATTAATATTTTCTCCTTTAAGAATTAACACTTTAATTCTCCAGTTTTGATTTAACTCTTTAAATCAAACTTTCCTTATATGATTTGTTGCAGTCCAATTGTATTGTGTGTGACCCTCTAGGTTCACCATCAATTGGCCGCGGGGCCATGACTTTCGTGATTTAATTAATGAGCTTATAATTGCTCCGATTAATTGAACACCTTCAATTAACCACTCAAGAATTAATCTCCTTATTAATTCATGAGTACCCACACCTCATAGTCGATGTCTAGCCACAAGCCCATGAGGCCCAACTTCAGGTGAATTGATCTCAGTGAACCTCACCTCTTATAAGTACCATGTACATACGGTCCTTTTATCGACTTAATTTCCCGATCGAGACCTAGGGTGTGTGAATTGATCGGCACCTCTAATTATCTCGATAACTATACTTTCTAATTCCGGATAATAATTCAAGTGTGACTGCTAAATTTGGAAACCCCTTTCCAAATCCGTCACCAACTATGATCATAGGTTTCTCGGAATCTATTATCTAAGAACGTATAGGAAATTCTCTCAACACACTACGTTGAGTCGGTAGATCCCATATTAGTGCTAACCATTCGCGTACACGATCCTACGTACCCAAAGTAGTCGCACAATGATCAGTGTAAGTGATCGGCTCCTAAATCAAAGTACGTACTCACGTGCACCCAATTCGCCCTAGCACCTCAAGTCAAAGGACTAAATCTTACACTATTATAAGTCTTGAGAAACATCCCATCGCCGATGTGCGTCATGCGATTCCACAATAGGTTTCTCTGTTCGGGTCGTTCGGTGCGTTCGATCCCCTATCGAACCACCTACTCATATGCACTGGCATCAAATGCCTTGCTCATGAAACGCTACAAATTCACTCCATGTGAATCATGCATATTTGTACAAGTCTTTGCGATTCCTTCGATACCCCGTCTCGTTCGGAATCTATGACTTGGAACATGTTTTAAGATCACGACCTTAGAGACTGTTTCATGATTGCACTCATGCTGAAGTGAATCGTCCCATAGTCTATTGTGTTCTTAGGATTTCATCCAATCGCTTAAGTGATTCGCGAGAGATGAAGTTGGCCATTGTTTGATTTACATACTATAAACAAACGAGCGTATTAATTCATTTATCCTAGAGAAAGTTTACGATAGTCCTAATACAAGCTAAATATATTGGCTTGCAGGGCACTATCCTTTCAATCTCCCACTTGCCCTAAAGCCAATCACAAACGCTTCTAAGACCCATCTTCCAAAGATGTTCTTCGAACTCTTTTCGTGACAAAGGCTTTACTAGTGGATCCACTAGATTGTCTTCCGAGTCGACGTGATCCATTAAGTACGTCTACTCTACCAATGATTTCTCTAATCAAATGGTACTTTTCTCTCAATGTGTTTAGATTTCAGGTGAGATCTCGATTCCTTTGCTTTAGCAATAGCTCCATTGTTATCACAAAAGATAACCACGAGCTTCGCAATGCTAGGCACTACATCCAACCATTGGATGAAGTTTTTCATCCAAACACTTTCTTTTGTTGCATCCGATGCTGCGATATATTATGCTTTAGTGGTTGAGTCGGCAACAGTGCTTTGCTTGGAACCTTTCCAATTTACCGCTACCCCATTGAGGAAAAATATGTATCCAAAAATTGGATGTATATTCATCCACATCAGATTGGAAAATCGAATCATTAAATTCTTCGATTTTCAATTCCCCACTACCACGGTAGACCAAGAACAAATCCTTAGTTTTTCTCAATAACTTAAGGATAGCTTTGACGGTGGTCCAGTGCTTTTCACCAGAGTTTGACTAGTAACTGCTTGTGACACTTGAGCAAGTTCTACGTCTGGTCTAGTACATAGTATAGCATACATTATGCTACCTATTGCCGAAGCATATGGTATTTGAGACTTTCTCCTTTTATCCTCATTCGATGTAGGGCACATCGATTTAGAAAGAGAGATACAATGTCTCATTGGAAGCAATCCTCTCTTGGATTCTTCCATACTGAATATTTTCAGTATTGTTTCTACGTACTTAGATTTAGAGAGTCCCAACATCTTCTTCGATCCATCTCTATAGATACGTATCCCAATACGCAAGATGTCTCTCTCGCAAATCTTTCATGGAGAATTGCATGGATAACCATGTTCGTCTGTGCTAACATTCCGATATCATCCCTGATAAGCAGAATGTGATCGACATATAAAATATGAGCTTCATAGAGCTCCCACTAATCCTCTTGTACACTCAAGGTTCATATTCGTTTTTGATGAAGTCAAATGCCTTGACTGTCTCATCAAAACAAATGTGAATTTGAATGGATTCAGACATTGCTACTGGAGAAAAAGTTTCATCAAAGTCTGTTCCAGAACTTTGTGAATTGCCTTTTTACCACTAGTCGAGTCTTAGAGGTTAACACCTCTCCATTCATTCCTGGCTTGAAGATCCATTCACAACCTACTGGGACAATTCCCTCAGGTGGATTGACCAAGGTCCATACCTTGTTGGAATGGTGTGGAATCCATTTCGGTTTGCATGAACTCTTGTCATGCATGCACGTCTACATCCAATGTAGCTTCTTCGTACATGGTGAAACCATATCTTTCAAGTTCCTTACAAACTTGATCAGATCTACGAAGTACTGGTGTACTAGACAGTTCAGCAGTTTCTGGATTTTGCTCCCACTGTTTGTGGGATGGGTTCACTTCTTGGACCTCATCAAGTTACACAAGAGTCCTGTTTCTATTCGTGAGGAAGTCATCCTCTAAGAAATGGACATTCCTTGAAACAAACACCGTTTGTTTTAGGATTGTAGAATAGGTATCCAATGGATTTATTTGGATACCCCACAAACTTTATACAAATTGGATCTACTATCCAATTTATCTCATTTCTTGTTCCTAACTTAGGCAGGAGATCCCCATACTCAAAAGTAAGAGTATAGAGTTGTTTTGTCATACCTTTCTTGGTAAGGCTTTGCAGGCACGGACTTTGAAGGTACTATTTTCAGCATCTTCGGTGCAGTCAGGAGGGTCAACCCCTTGAATGCATAAGGAAGCTTAACAAAACTCATTATGGATCGAACCATGTCCAATAAGGTTCAATTCCTTCTCTTAGACACTCCAATAGGTTGAGTCGTCTTAAGAGGAGTTCGTTGTATGAGAATCCCATTCTCAGTAAGACAATCGAGGAATTCTAAGCTTAAGTACTTGCCACCTCGATCAAATCGAATGTCCATAATACTATGCCCTTGTTGATTCTCTACTTCGTTTCGAAATTCTTTGAACTTTTCAAAGGTTTCAGATATCTACTTCATAAGATACACATATCACTAACGACTAAAGTCGTCAGTAATAGTTACGAGGTTTGAGTAATCTCCTCTCACACTAACACTCAGTGGTCCACATTTATTCGTATGGATCAAATCCAAAGTTCTTTTGGTACGCACCGGATGCCTAACAAACGGTAGATTTGTCATCATTTCCCTCAGACAGGATTCACAAGTTGATAGTTTCTCTAAGCTCTGTATTTCAAGAAGCATCGATGACACCAGCTTTTGAATCCTTCCTATGGAAATGTGACCTAACCTTTCGTCCCATATTTGTGGATTATTATCTTAGAATTAATTGAAATAACACGTTAATTCAATCGTATTGAATTAGCTCATAAATTCAATAAATTTGCTTCCTTTCAATTAACTCTTTAATTGAAACATTGCTTTCAATTATGTAACGCCCCGAAAATTACGGACCCTTTTGATTGGATTTTTAATCCAAATTTATGTGCTACTTGTTATTTTCAAAGTTAAGCATTAATTTGAACTAAAATATACAATTAAATCTTGTGACCTTATGAACTTTGAAATAATTCAAAAATATAAAGTTTACTTTAGAATAATATTAAGACCTTTTAGAAATTTTTGAGCTTGGTTGCGCGAAAATTTTATTTTGGGGGGCAAAAATGCACTTTCCCAAAACTTCAGGGGACAAAGTGAAAATTTACCCCAAGTTGCAGATTTTCTGCAGGAGAGTAATCATTTTCTCTCCTTGAACACTCCTAGGGCTGTCAAGCATGCCCTTGGGTAGATAAACTCATCCACCAAGGTTGACATGCATTGGTGGAAAATGTGGAGTAATAATACTCCTATATTCTCATATTGTATGTATATATGTATATACATTAAAAATCTGATTTCTTAGTCCAATAAATATCTCACTCAAACCCACTTTATCTTCTTTACAACTTAAAATACTTAGATATAGAGAGGGAAAGAGAAAACACATTTAGAAAGAGGATTTTCGGATATACACAGCACAGCCTCGGGTTTTCGCTCATTAAATCTTCGTACACCGTTGGATCATGCCCAAATTTTGTGTGAAGGTCCTACACACATGGGGCTACATATTGACCGTTCGGATCGTCGTTTAGATCTCCCGGAGTGAATCGGCAGTCGTCAGAAATTGGTGGAAAGTAAGGATTTGAGGGCTTTTGTTATGAACCACCACCGGAGCCGCCACCACTGCCATCGGAGACGCCGCCACCACCTTCGGAGGTCTGGAAATAAAGAGAGCTTCATCCTCTTCGTTGCTTTGGGTAAAAATTCGTCTATGCATGTGTTCTTTAATCTTTGTGATTTTACTTTCTTCTCTTTAAAGTATATATTGAAGAAGTTTAATTTATCCTTGTAGCTTTTGTGATAAGTTGTTGAGTTTATATTTAATATTAGATATTTAATTACTTTGATGTGGTTTTGTTTAGATATTGCTTATATGTTTGGATCTTGATTTATTTTTGTAAGAAAGTTAATTTTGTTAAATTTCAAAACTTTGGGGGTATTTTTGAAAGGTTTTAAAAGTTTAAGGGTTAGGGGTGTCATATTTTTTTTGGGAGTAAAAAAGGACTGAAAATCTCTATTTTTGTTTGATATTTGGTATGAGTTTACTTAAAAATTATTTGTTTTAAAGTTGCTCCGAGTTTGTTTGCAAAAAGGGAGTTTTTGAAACTTTTGGGGTTATTTTTGTAAATCCGAAAATAAGTGGGCAAAGCCGCTGTTTTGTCGCTGTTTTTATAGTTACTTTTACAAACTTTTGATTTGTTGATTTGATGTAGAGCTTTGTTCACTTTTGTTTTAAGATTGAAAATTTGTAAATTTTTCCGAAGAAAAAATATGATTAAAGAACTTTTTGTTTCTCAATGTTAGTTGGTGAAAAGTTATTAAAACTTATTTTAATCTCAGTTTTATAGTGAAATTATGCTTAATTATTTTTAAATATTGCTTAGATGCTTGGACCTTGAATTATTTTTCAAGAAAGTTGATTTTCTTAAGTTTTCAAAACTATAAGGGTATTTTTGAAAAAAAATTTAAACTTGTGGGATTTTTAAAGCTTTGATTTTTGAAGTAACTAGATACTTAATACTCTGTTTTTATTTGATTTTCGATATGGGTTTAGTTAAAAATCATTTGATTTAAAGTTTGTTCCAAATTTTTGCAAAAATGGATGTTTTCGAAAGTTTAGGGGCTGAATTGTAAATCTGAAAAATGAAGGGAAAAATTTGTTGTTTTGGCGCTGTTTTATGTAATTAGTATTTTGAGTTTTGAAAATAATTACTCTTAATTGAAGTGATGTCGTAAGTTCTAAGCACTTTTGTGCGATGTATTAGTTTAGGAAGTCCTTGTGTAGGATTTTCATTAAGGTTGTTAGATACATTCTAAGTCGTATACGTACTTGCTCAGGTTTCGGATACGCTTCATTTGTGGAGTTTAGTCGCTATACTAAGCGACAAAGGTGAGCGTTGTGTGTTGAATTTGTATGTCGGTCCGATGTGCTAGTAGATCGAGTCAAACATTTACTTATGCTCTTAATAATCAAAGCATGTGTTATATTATAATTTATATTGCATGTTGTTACAAAGAGATTGGACTTGTTACGTCGACATTACTCGCATGAAATCCTTAGTATATCAACATGATAATCCAATGCATGCTACATCCAAATCTACTAGTTGCGAATATATTTTACTAAATTATCATGATACCCAAAATTTGCAATTATTAAGTTGTTAAATGTTGATAATATGTTAAATATGTTTGATATGTTATGTTTCCGTCTGTTTCCAATTTTGTGTTTCCGTTTGTTTCCGATTTTGTGTGGGCCCCTTTTGATTGGTATATGGACCCGATGCCAACCTGGCCGGCAAGGGCCGGCAGGATTGTCACGGTTACCCGTAGGCCTGGCCTTACAATCCAAGTGGGGAGGAACACTTGGGGAGTAAGGACAAACTTTGGCAAAGACATGTCGATGCACTTCAGATAGTAAGGTCGCTCCTTACTCGGTGTGTTTGGATGGACATCAGAATAAGGATGGAGGGTAAGTGGAGGACGGCATCAGCAATTCTTGGTTATGTGAATTCCGTGTTTCTTCCGTCTTGAATATATGCTTAATTTGCTTGATAACTTGTTCACGTTATGTAATATGTTGCATACACGCATTACCATGCAAAATTCGCATCACAACCTCACTAAGTTGGACGATCAACTTATGCGTTCCATGTTTCATTCTTTTCAGTTTCAAGTGTTCTGGAAATTAATAGTCGTGTTGCGGTTAGGTCATCACGGTTGCGGTCCCACCATAGTATTTGGGAGAGTAGTTATATTTTGTTGTCAATTTAGGTTCTTTCTCGATTTTGTTTAAAACCTTGCTTAGAAAATTTGAATCGTTAAAGTTGATTTATATTTTCGCAAAAGATACAAGATTTTCATAAATTACTTATTTATCTCTCTCAGTTGATTTTGTTCAAATCTTTTGATATGTTGTGATTAGATGCTTCCGCTTTAAACCTCTGCTATGGAAATTTATTTTTCTTTTCCGTCAAAACTTAGTAATTTAAATTGTTCTTATATTTTTTATACCGCTTCCGCTTAAAACTTTTAATTGTCGACTTTTAAATTTTTGATTTATCGTTTCTGTTTAAAAAAAAAAAGTTTCGATATTTAACTCTTTTTCAAAATAATAATAATTTTTTACTGTTATTCGATGGACCCGCGGAGCCGGGCCGTCACAAATTAACTCTTTAATTGATTCATTTCCTTTTCAATTAACTCTTTAATTGAAACGTTGCTCAATTAATTAGACCTTCTAATCAATTAAACTTATCAGTGCCTTTCTTAGGTGCAGTTGGACAATTCGACTTTTAGGCTACTTGCGTTCTTTCGACTACCTTTATGGTCGCTTTTAGAAGAGAACAATTTCTTCTTCTTTTTACCCTTCTTTGACTTTGCAGTCCTTGAAGTGTGAACAATCATGTCAGGTTCATCCTATTTGCCATTTTCCAATACTTTGGTTAATTCATGAAATATGATCAACTTATCAAATAAGTTCAGAGTTTTTCACGAATCGTTTGAATGAGCAGGGAGTAGAATTTAGGTGAAGGTCAATGTTAAGATCACTTGAAGGCCTACGTTTAATCGATCCAGTTTTCAACCAGATTGATAAAACAAGGACAGTGATCCTTGACATCAGCTCCTTCACTTACTCTCGAGTTTTAAAAACAACTCCTTAGTGGTCTCGAATCAAACGATTTGAAATTGCTCCTCAAAACAAGCTTTTGAGGTGGAGGTTTGTTTTAGAAGCTTCAGACATACTCCTATGTCGCTTCCTTAGCTCGTTCAATCTTGATGCTTATATGAGGAAACGATCGTTAAGATTCCCATACTCTATAGGTGATTCGTTTCTCTCTTGAGACACATCCTTATATGAGGAAACGATCATTAATGTTCCCATACTCTATGGGTGATTCATTCCTCCTATTAGACTCATCTCGGAAGTGCATCAGGCATAGGCTAGTTATTAAGAACATAATTCCGACTTTCGGAATTGAGAACAATCCTCAAGTTTCGAAGCCAGTCGATATTTTGATCCAGTTATTTTATAAGTCGAGGATAAATAGTATAATGGATAATTATAGATATCTCAATATCTATTATAAAGAGAAGACAAATATGTAGAGGACTCCCACCATTTTATCGAAACAATTACCCCTTCAATTGTTCGGGAAATCTTATTTCCAAGTAGGTCTTGACGTCCCAGCGGACATTAATTGCACCCACGACTCGTGGCCATACAACTAATTCCCCAGGTAGGCATACTTATTGCCAATTGTGTCTCTACACAACCTTCAAGCTATTTTGCCTTGATTTTCGCACTCATCTAGCACTGCTACATCATGAGTGGTATTACTCGTTAAGTCTATCCCATCAATCTTGATGAGCAACGAGCCCGATTATGAAATCCCCGTAACTGGTTGTCGGTCGATTATACATGTCCCGACCAGTCCCCACCCTTGTCGTGTTTATTTAAAAAACAAGAATCGAGAGATTTCACGTATTGTCCCTTCTTCGCCTCGGGTGCCAGACTCTGGATCACTTTAATCGATAAGTAGACAACGTACGCTAGTCCCTATTGATGGAAGGCTTTGATTTATATAAATACTTCATTTTATTTTAACCCAATATGACTTAATATTTAATTCAAGAGGGGATTTACTGGTTTGAAAGTTTAAGCAAACTCTCTCGAGATCTCACCGCTTCAATTATGAATTATCTTATTTACGTTCTAATATTCTAGCGCGCATCACCATACAAGCCAAATAATAGAAACAATAAATAAATAAGACATAAATAAATAAACCTAGCATGCATTTCTAACACAATATGTTTTCGGTCGGGAGCCACCTATGCTTGGGCCATCATTGAGCCAATAATTTTGGCCCAACTGGTCTATCTAATGGGTTCTTAATGGGCCTAGGCTATTACATTAATAACCAAGCATACTTGGCCTTCATTCTCCACTGGGCCTCCTTCTTGCATGTAATGGGCCTCCATCCTAAACTATTTAATGTAAAGCCATAATCTATTACATTGGCACAAAAAGGCCCAAATAAAGGCTCGCAGGCCCAACAAAAAAATCCAAAGCAAAATAAACCAATCACATCTAAAGTCAAGGCTCGGCTCGATCGAAAACCACGTAAACAATTCACGTTGAGCAAAGAAAGAAGCAAACACATTTACTAGTTTCCTATCTTACTTTAATTATTTTAAACGCCTTTAAAAAATTTCTCTAGATTCTTACTTTAGTCTCTACTAATTATGGTAATCTATGTTCGGATAAACAAAACCATTTTATGCATAAAAACAGAATTAAAAATCTTCAACTTTTGAAAATCGAGGCAAAATAGCTTGAAGGTTGTGTAGAGACACAATTGGCAATAAGTATGCCTACCTGGGGAATTATTTGTACGACCACGAGTCGTGGGTGCAATTAATGTCCGCTGGGACGTCAAGACCTTCTAGGAAATAGGATTTCCCGAACAATTGAAGGGGTAATTGTTTCGATAAAATAGTGGGAGAACTTTTACGATAGAAAGTCCAACCTTCGTAGATTATAAGTATTACTCATTAACTAGTCCTCTATATATTTGTCTTCTCTTTGTAATAGATATTGAGATATCTGTAATTATCCATTTTACTATTTATCCTCGACTTATAAAATAACTGGATCAAGATATCGACTGACCTAGAAACTTGAGGATTGTCCTCAATTCCGAAAGTCGGAATTATGTTCTTAATGACGAGCCTATGCCTGATGCACTTCCGAGATGAGTCTAAAAGGGGGAACGAATCATCCGTAGAGTATGGGAACATTAATGATCGTTTCCTCATATAAGAATGAGTGTCAAAAGTGGAACGAATCACCTATAGGGTATGGGAATATTAATGATCGTTTCCTCAAATAAGCATCAAGATTGAACGAGCTATCGAAGCGACGTAGGAGTATGTCTGAAGCTTCTAAAACAAACCTCCACCTCAAAAGCTTGTTTTGAAAAGCAGTTTCGAATCGTTTGATTCGAGACCACTAAGGAGTTGTTTTAAAACTCGAGAATAAGTGAAGGAACTAATGTCAAAGATCACTGTCCTTGTTTATCAATCTGGTTGAAAACTGGATCGATTAAACGTAGGCCTGCAAGTGATCTTAACATTGACCTCCACCTAAATTCTCCTCCCTACTTATTCAAACGATTCGTTAAAATACTCTGAACTTATTTGATAAGATGATAATATTTCATGAATTAACCAAAGTATTGGAAAATGGCAAATAGGATGAACCTGTCATGATTGTTCACACTTCAAGGACTGCAAAGTCAAAGAAGGGTAATAAGAAGAAGAAAATTGTTCTCTTCTAAAAGCGACCATAAAGGTAGTCGAAAGAGCACAGGTAGCCTAAAAGTCGAATTGTCCCACTGCACCTAAGAATGGCACTGATAAGTTTAATTGATTAGAAGGTATAATTGATTAAGCAATGTTTCAATTAAAGAGTTAATTGAAAAGGAAATGAATCAATTATAGAGTTAATTGAAAGCAATGTTTCAATTAAAGAGTTAATTGAAAGGAAGCAAATTAATTGAATTAAACCGTTAACTCAATTCGATTGAAATAATGTGTTAGTTCAATTAATTCTTAGATAATAATCCACACATATGGGACGCAAGGTTAGGTCACATTTTCATAGGAAGGATTCAAAAGCTGGTGTCATCGACGCTTCTTGAAATACAGAGCTTAGATGAACGATCAACTTGCGAATCCTGTCTGAAGGAAAAGATGACAAACCTACCATTTGTTAGGCATCCGGAGCGTACCAAAAGAACTTTGGATTTGATCCATATGAACGTGTGTGGACCACTAAAAGTTAGTGCGAGAGGAGATTACTCATACCTCGTAACTTTTACTGGCGACTTTAATCGTTAGTGATATATATATCTTATGAAGTACAACTCTGAAACTCTTGAAAAGTTCAAAGAATTTCGAAACGAAGTAGAGAATCAACAACGCATAGTATTTAGGCCATTCGATCTTATCGAGGTGGCAAATACTTAAGCTTAGAATTCCTCGATTATCTTACTGAGAATGGGATTCTCATACAACGAACTCCTCCTAAGACGCCTCAACCTATTGGAGTGTCTGAAAGAAGGAATCGAACCTTGTTGGACATGGTTCGATCCATAATGAGTTCTGTTAAGCTTCCTTATGCATTCTAGGGGTTGACCCTCATGACTGCATCGAAGATACTAAGCATTGTACCTTCAAAATCCGTGCCTACAAAGCCTTACCAAGAATGGTATGGTAAAGCACCTCTATACTCTTACTTACGAGTATAGGGATCTCCTGCCTAAGTTAGGAACAAGAAAGGAGATAAATTGGATAGTAGATCCAATTTGTATAAAGTTTGTGGGGTATCCAAAGAAATTCATTGGATACCTATTCTAGAATCCTAAAACAAACGGTGTTTGTTTCAAGGAATGTCCATTTCTTAGAGGATGACTTCCTCACGAATAGAAACAGGACTCTTGTAGAACTTGATGAGGTCCAAGAAGTGAACCCATCCCACAAACAGTGTGAGCAAAATCCAGAAACTGCTGAACCGTCTAGTACACCAGTACTTCGAAGATCTGATCAAGTTCGTAAGAAACTTGAAAGATATGGTTTCACCATATACGAAAAAGCTACATTGGATGTAGACGTGCATGCATGACAAGAGTTCATGCAAACCGAAATGGATTCCATACCTTTCCAACAAGGTATGGACCTTGGTCGATCCACTTGAGGGAATTGTCCCAGTAGGTTGTGAATTGATCTTCAAGCCAGGAATGAATGGAGAGGTGTTAACCTCTAGACTCGACTAGTGGTAAAAAGGCTATTCACAAAGTTCTGGAATAGACTTTGATGAAACTTTTTCTCCAGTAGCAATGTCTGAATCCATTCAGATTCACATTTGTTTTGATGAGACAGTCAAGGCATTTGACTTCATAAAAAATGAATATGAACCTTGAGTGTACAAAAGGATTAGTGGGAGCTCTATGAAGCTCATATTTTATATGTCGATGAAATTCTGCTTATCTGGGATGATATCGGAATGTTAGCAAAGACGAAAGCATGGTTATCCATGCAATTCTCCATGAAAGATTGGGAGATGCATCTTACGTATTGAGATATGTATCTATAGAGATAGATCGAAGAAGATGTTGGGAATCTCTAAATCTAAGTACATAGAAACAATACTGTAAAGATTCAGTATGGAAGAATCCAAGAGAGGATTGCTTCCAATGATACATTGTATCTCTCTTTCTAAATCGATGTGCCCTACATCGAATGAGGGGAAAAGGAGAAAGTCTCAAATACCATATGCTTCGGCAATAGGTAGCATAATGTATGCTATACTATGTACTAGACCAGACGTAGAACCTGCTCAAGTGTCACGAGCAGTTACTAGTCAAACTCCAGTGAAAAGCACTGGACCACCGTAAAAGATATCCTTTTGTTCTTAAGAAAGACTAAGGATTTGTTCTTGGTCTACGGTGGTAGTGGAGAATTAAAACTCGAAGGATTTAATGATTCGAGTTTTCAGTCTGATGTGGATGAATATATATATCCAATTTTGGATACATATTTTGCCTCAATGGGGTAGCGGTAAATTGGAAAGGTTCCAAGCAAAGCACCGTTGCCGACTCAACCACTGAAGCATAATATATCGCAGCATCGGATGCAACAAAAGTGTTTGGATGAAAACAATGGAGCTATGTCTAAAGCAAAGGAATCGAGATCTCACCAGAAATCTAAACACAATGAGAGAAAAAGTACCATTTGATTAGAGAAATCATTGGTAGAGTTAACGCACATAATGGATGCGTCGACTCGGAAGACAATCTAGTGGATCCACTAGTAAAGCCTTTGTCACGAAAAGAGTTCGAAGAACATCTTTGGAAGATGGGTCTTAGAAGCGTTTGTGATTGGCTTTAGGGCAAGTGGGAGATTGAAAGGATAGTGCCCTGCAAGCCAATATATTTAGCTTGTATTAGGACTATCGTAAACTTTCTCTAGTATAAATGAATTAATACGCTCATTTGTTTATAGTATGTAAATCTAACAATGGCCAACTTCATCTCTCGCGAATCACTTAAGCGATTGGATGAAATCCTTGGATCACAATAGACTATGGGACGATTCACTTCAGTATGATTGCAATCATGAAACAGTCTCTAAGGTCGTGATCTTAAAACATGTTCCAAGTCATAGATTCCGAACGAGACGGGGTATCGAAGGAATCGCAAAGACTTGTACAAATATGATTCACTTGGAGTGAATTTGTAGCGTTTAATGAGCAAGGCATTTGATGCTAGTGCATATGAGTAGGTGGTTCGATAGGGGATCGAACGCATCGAACGACCCAAACAGAGAAACCCATTGTGGAAGCGCATGATGCACATCGGCGATGGGATGTTTCTCAAGACTTATAATAGTGTACGATTTAGTCCTTTGACTTGAGGTGCTAGGGCGAATTCGGTGCACGTGAGTACGTACTTTGATTTAGGAGCCGATCACTTAGACTGATCATTGTGCGACTACTTTGGGTACGTATGATCGTGTACGCGAATGGTTAGCACTAATATGGGATCTACCGACTCAACGTAGTGTGTTGAGAGTATTTCCTATACTTTCTTAGATAATAGATTCCTTGAAACCAATGATCATAGTTGGTGACGGATTTGGAAAGGGGTTTCCAAATTTAGCAGTCCCACTGGAATCATTATTCAAAATTAGAAAGGATAGTTATCGAGATAATTAGAGGTGCCGATCAATTCACACACCCTAGGTCTCGATCGGGAAATTAAGTCGATAGAAGGACCGTATGTACATGGTACTTATAAGTGGTGAGGTTCACTGAGATCAATTCACCTGAAGTTGGGCCTCATGGGCTTGTGGCTAGACATCGACCATGAGGTGTGGGTACTCATGAATTAATAAGGAGATTAATTCTTGAGTGGTTAATTGAAGGTGTTCAATTAATCGGAGCGATTATAAGCTCATTAATTAAATCAAGAGAGTCGTGGGCCCGCGGCCAATTGATGGTGAACCTAGGGGGTCACACACAATACAATTGGACTGCAACAAATCATATAAGGAAAGTTTGATTTAAAGAGTTAAATCAAAACTGGAGAATTAAAGTGTTAATTCTTAAAGGAAAAAAATATTAATTAGAAGTAGTCTAATTAATTAATGGAGAAGGATTAAATAATCAATTAGATTAATTAATTAAATGGGCTGAATTAATTAAAAGAGTTTAATTAATTAAAAGATGGTCTAGGTCCATTAGGAAACAAATAAAGGCCATAAGTAAATGGGCTTTAAGTTTCCTAGTAGTATTAGAACACATCTAGGTCAAGACTCCTTATCTATATGAGGAGCTCAACACCTCAAAAACCTAAGCCCTAACACACATGAGTAGCCGCCCCCTTCTCTCAAAATCTGAAAATGCGCCGCCCCTCTTTTACAGAGAAGGTTCGGCCAAACACTGTGAAATCGTACCGGGTTGTGCGATTTCTTTTCTCCTTCTTCCTTGCTTGATAACCTTTGGATCTTAGTTCTGAGCCTGTGGATTCAAAGGAGTTGCTTCAATCCAGTTGGTGTGGATACCGCTAGAGGCACAACACTTGGGGTGCTTCTCTCGAACCAAATCCATCAGATCTGAAAGAAGACCGGAGAAAAACCACCACCGTTCTTGTGGTGAGGTAAAAATCGCTAAACACCCTATGGATGTTTTGATTTGTGTAAAAATCATTTTCGTATGACTAGATGAATAAAGATTCTGCTTGGGTTATTTTAAAATTTTAAAATTCCGCTGCTTTTAACGTTCTGACGTTACCAATAACCCAACAAGGATTCAGTTCCATGTCAGGATCCGGTTCGTTTATGGGATGGATCCGACACAATATCCGGACATGGATCTAGGTCTATTTACTGGTCCGGTAGGTCTGTGCCCGAGTTCAAATTCGGGTATGGGTCCAAATATGAGGTCACATTTGACTATAGGTCCGGGGACGGGGACGGGTCCATGTTTGTATCCGTGTCCGGGACTGGATTCAAGTTTAGTTCTAGATTCGGGTATGTAACCGAATAGGGCCAAATTCGAGTTCGAGGATAGATGCAGGTCCGATTTTGGATTCGATCAGGATTTGGGTTTCAATCAAAATCTGAATATGGGTCTGGGTCTTATGATTTAACCTTTTCACCCATAGCTTTTTAATAGGGTTCGACCCTATCAACGGGGTCGAGGTTCAGACCATGTACTTATTTTCATAATCGGTTCCTTGTCCAGACCCAGACCCTCTCGACAAGGTCTGAGTCCAGACCTTGTATTCATTTTTAGTATCGGGTTCGGGTCTAGACCTTACCATTGACGGGCCTAGGTGAATGTATATTTTCTTTGTAATTATATAGGGTCTATTTGGATGGGTTTTGGCTCGGTTTCGCCGGTCTCGGTTTAAAAAATATGGTTTCGGTGGTTTCGATGAAACCTTTGAACCTTCATTTGGATGAGTTTTGGCTGTTGGGTTTTGTGGTTTGAATAATTTGAAACCCCACTTGGATTGGGTTTGGATGTTGGGGTTTAGGGAGAAAAGTAGGTGGTAGGTGTCAAATCAATGTTTTTTTAGTCAAATTTGGGGGGAAAAGTAGGTGGTAGGTGTCAAATCAATATTTTATAGGTTTGAAGAGTTTGAAGAGTTTGAATGTTAGTTTCTGAATAAGTTTTTGATGGTTTTATGGGTTTGGCGAAAATTCATTTGAAAGGGTTTTGACTCAGTATCACGAAACTCGCAAGATCGGGCCAAAACCTATCCACAACCCATCCACATACACCCATACAGTTTTATCACCAAATATATTACTTTACCAAATATAAAATTAGAATAAGAATAGTCTTCCAAACTTTATGCTCGTTCATTGGAATATGTAGCATATGTTTTGACTAATTGAGTAGTGAGTACTATGTGAAATTACCACATTTCTTGAAATTTGAAACAGTCAAATTATTAGTCTATTACACATTGAGCACTACTTGACTCCTATAAACTTGAGGCGGCCCGTTATTATTCTTATATTTTCCATGTTTTTCCAAAGTAGAACTTAATTGTTTATAAACGGCAGGCTGCTTCAACATATAATAGATTATACTAGTGCAAGTCTAATTGCCACACCAAATTAATTAAATTATCAAAAGTCAAAGTTAAGACGGTCTATAATTAATTTGTATCTATCCGAATAATTAATTAATTTAGACCGTTCTCCAATAAGTGCAGAAGGCCTAATTTCCATGTGTTTTCCTCCTATGAAGGTTTGCAATTGTGAACCTACTTTGATTCCTCTAATTTTTAAATTAATCACATTGCTTCTAACTTCGTTTATAAAGAAAAAAATTGCATGCCGTGTTTTGATTCCTTCCGGTGGTGGGCCACCACACACTTCGGGGAGCCTTCCTTACAACAAAAGCAAACGGCAAGAGCACGTCGTATCTAAAATCTAAATGACCAAGTGTACCGGTTGCACGTGACTACGTGATGCTTGCATATGCTTTGTTTTTTTCGCAAAATTTCAAAAATAACTTTGGGATTCTTTTAGAATTAGTCCTCTAACTATGCTGAACATACATTTAGTTCTCTAACTTTCACCCAATTTTAATTTTAGTCATATAGATAACAAACTTCGTCATCTACCTTTCGATAAGTTTAAATTTTCGTTCTGTAGTCAAGGATGGATCTAGGTAGGGACTACTGGGGCCTATAGCCCCCACTCAAAAAAATATTATATTGAAATAACGGTTAATTTTCATTGCATTATGTCTTGCTTGGCTCATTGTTGGAGTGTTAGAAGACTTCTACATGGTTTGGAGTTGGAATCCCAAGGCTTACTAGGACTGTCAATCGGACCTTGTGAGCCGAACTTTAAAGAGCTCGAACTCAAATACTGACGGGCTTCACAGCTATAGGCTCAAACTCAGCTAATAAATTTTTTAATTTCTCTGGCTCAAACTCGACCCATTTAATTTTTCGGGTTTCAGGTCTATATCTGGCTTATATCGGATTTGTTAATATAAGCAAAAATAGCTTGTCATATAAAATATTTAGGTTACCGATACACATATGAATAGACTACTATTACTTAATACACGAGTATATATCATTAAATAATATCTTAACTGAAAGATCGAGTTTTTTGCCCATATTTTTTAAGATATGTTTGATTAACTTGTCTTCTTTTATCTTTGACTAAATATTTTTCCTTTGGGTTTTGGCCTTAAGTATGCAATTGATATGCTAACATATAGGTGAGTTATATAAATTTTTGTAAAGTTTACTTGTTTCAAAATAAAAATAGTAATTAGTGAATATAACTATAATACAAATAATTAATCGTAATATTTAAAAAAATTACTATATGTTCGGGCTGAGCCGTGTTAGGCTCATGTTCAGCTCATAAATTGATTGAATTAAATATAATGGCTCAAACTCGACCCGGTTCACAAATATTTGGGTTCGAGCCAATTTTAATCGGATCAAGCCATTGGGCTTCGGATAGACTCAACTCAATTGACAGTCCTAGGACTTACATCTCTTTTTTTGATAATTAAAACAAATTAATGCTCAAAGGATTCTATCCTGAGCCACCTCAATTCATCACTAAGCATCTTTACCAGACAGGCTGGAAGACTTATATATCAAGATATTTACGTATCCTTCATATATTACCTTATTATCTTTTTCTCTTTCTAAATAATTGTTCTTTTAATTTCTTTTTTTCCTTTGATTTTTTCCTTAATAATTTTTTTTTTCTTTCTTAATACCTATCAAGAGCATTTAAATCATTTTTTATTATGCGGTTTCTTCATATTAAATTTTAATTTGATACATCAAAGAATGAGGTATCATATGTAATTAAAGTAACTTGTGAAAGTTTTTGTCAAACGTAACATCTATTCATATATTTTCTCGTGAATGAAATATGAATTTTAAATTTGACTATTTGATTTTTTTTTTTTTAATTTGGAATAGAACTTTAGTCCCCACTGGACCAAATTCCTGGATCCGCCCCTGCTTGTAGTTACAAATTTTGTCCTCGAACTTTTAATAAGTTTCAATTTTTGTTCTTCAATTACAAAAAATTTCTCCGCTAATAGGATCAAATTTGTAATTGCAAGACGACAATTGAAACAT
This sequence comes from Penstemon davidsonii, assembly GCA_034814905.1. Classification (NCBI taxonomy): domain Eukaryota; kingdom Viridiplantae; phylum Streptophyta; class Magnoliopsida; order Lamiales; family Plantaginaceae; genus Penstemon; species Penstemon davidsonii. Next base: position 65,118 of record JAYDYQ010000863.1, on the reverse strand, counting down.
ATTGAAAATTAGAGGACGATATTTGTTATGCATAAGACTAAAATCGAAATTGGGTGAAAGTTATGGACGAAATTTGTTATGCGCAGGGTTAAAATTGAAATTTGGTGAAAGTTAAAAGACTAAATGTGTGTTCAATATAGTTATAGGATTATTTTTGAGAAATTTCCAAAGTTATAGGACCATTTTTGAAATTTTGCCTTTCTTTTTTTAACATTGTCATTTCATTTTTGTAGTATGTTTAGATCAGTAATATCGAAACATTTTCGTCAAATTTTATTTTTATTTTTATTTTTTGGGATCGTTTGTAAAATTTTGGGGAAAAAAAGTTTGAGAAGGAACTTTTTGTAAATTGAGTAAAAAATTCTACTTTTTCAAATGAAAAATGTTAAAATTTTGATTCGTGCATTTAACTTATTCAATTACCATCATCTGATATTTGCATTTGACTGTATGATACATAAAGAAGGGACTCTTTACTAAGCATCATTATATAATGTTCAATTAGTTTTTTCACAATTTACTTAGGATAGCATTTTCAATGATTATTTTTATTAAATGGGATATTGTAACATTTTTTGAATATTTTTTACAATAAAGTGTTTTGCTAAAAAAAATTCATGTATAACAAATTAACTTAGAGAATGAGATCAATGTTATATATGCATTTATTATTCTCTTTTCTTTTTAAAATTAGTTTTGAAGGGAATTCTTATGTTTTTTTCAAAATAAAAAATAACCATCAGACTTTGTTACATGCATCTCACATTTCAATTTTACCTCCAAAATTTTAAAATTACCAATTTTAATTGTCAGTTGATATTTCTCTGGCGAAATTAAAAAATGACTGAAATTGAAAACGATGTAAACATAAAGATGAAAAATGGCAAAGGGTCACGTTAAAGGACGAATTTCAAAATGTGATCATTAGAGGACCAAAGATGAAGTTTTACCGAGTTTTACACCAAAAAAAAAAACTACATATTAAACATTTATACTAGTATGATAAATTAGTTGCGCCAAAATCATTTATTTTTATAAAAATAGTTTGAACAAATAAACAATATATGATAAAAAATGATATAGTTCTTGAAGATTGTTTTTTAGTGTGTAAAACTCGGTAAAATTTCATTGTTGGTCCTCTAATGTGGCCTCATTTTGAAATTCGTCCTTTAATGTGACACTTCGTCATTTTACATACTTTATGTTTACACCATTGTCAATTTTAGTCATTTTTTAATCGGAGTTTTTTTAATTTCGCCGGATAAATATCACCTGACAATTAAAATTGATTTTTAAATTTTGGAGGCAAGATTGAGATGTGAGATGCATATGATCAAGTCTGATTGTCATTTTTTTTTGAAAAAAACATAAGAATTCCCTCCAAAACTAATTTTCTTCAATAACAGATCATCTATAAACAATTGAAAAATTCTAAGGTGCCGCTACGTTAGGTGTCGCTAGTTATAACCAATAGGAATAAGACATGTTATTAATTAGTTATCTGCCAAACAAGTTATCAACAGGTCATAGTAATATTTTCATAATAATTAGTACTATAGCTCAACAAGTGATACTATACTATATATTTAGCCACATCAAATAGTAAATTATTTTTTATAAATTATTATGAAAATAAATTAATGAATGTAACAATAAATAGTATGTAATATTTTTGTTGAATAATAAATATTAACTTTGAAAAAAATTGCATAATACCACCTAATGTGGAATAAATACTACATGATATAGGGTCATACTAAATATATGGGGTTAATACTATGTAATGTGAGCCCGTATTGTCACATGTGAGTTATGCCATAGAATGTGATAAACATTGTGTGGTATTATACTACCTGATGTGGAGTCATACTAAATATAAGGGGTTAATGCTATGTAATGTGAGGCCGTACTATCACTTGTGGGTTATACCATAGAATGTGATACACATTGCGATGTATTATACTAAATATATGGGTTAATACTATGTAATGTGTGCCCGTACTATCGCATGTGAGTTATACCATATAATGTGATACACATACATTGCTTGGTACTAATGGTATTTGATTAGTGCTTGAAAATGCACTTAAGTTGTTCTTATTTTCTAAATAAATCAAGTGTTAATTTGATATTTTCGTGAAATTAATAGAAATTATTGTGATTAGAAAATATTGAGTTTTGATTTATTTTTGTAGAAAAATAAAATTTGGACCCCGGAATATTTAGCTTTCTCAAATTGTACAAATACCAAAGGCATGATTTGAAGCAAGGAAAGATTCAAGGAAGTCAAGTAGAGCAAGAACAACAAATAAGGAATCTGCCAGAAATGTTGCTGCTCATTCCAAGGACTATAACACTCGTAAGGAAACTCCTATGAATTTGAATTTTGGATATTTTATATAGGAAGAAGTTAGCTACGTTACGGACTTTACGGATCTTGATTTGGAGTTCGTAGCACAAAGATATGTCTTTTTCAAATATGTCGCGCAGAGCAAAATTTACTATCCGCGGGAAACACGATTTTTGTCCTAAAGTGATTAGGAAACTTTCCTAAGTCCTTTCCATACAAGGATTGAGCCACCTAAACATCTTCCTACTCAAATTCTACTTCCTAAACATTCTCCTACTTGAATTATGCCTCCTTAACACCTATATGTAGTCCTAGAATTACACATCTTGGAACACACAATTCTTAGTCTTAGTTACAATTCTCTCTCAAATCATTATCATATTTTCTCTCTAGAACTTGTTATAATGATTACCAAATTAGGCAAGAGTTCTTTGGTGAGGTTAGATATGAACTTATATGCGTAGTGATCTTATTTGGATTCGATTCTTCAAGGTTTTGTAAGTTTTATAAATTTGAGTTATTTATTCTTCTTCAACTATTTTCATCAACACTTATGTTAATACAATTGTTTTATTAATTTTCATATAAATCTAGTCAAGCTCTTTTTATGTGAAAATCATTATAATATAATTATATTGATATAATTCATTCGTTTTATGGGTAGTCTTTTAATGCAATATGCCTTGGTATATAGTATGTTTTCGATTTCTCATAAGATGATATTTTGTGCCGAATCTAAAAGCAAGAAAATTATTTATTCAAATAAATTAGAAATCATGTGTTTTTCAATTCTTTATCTTCCAATTGATTGTTTGGGATGTGAAACTTTCAATTGAGTAATTTTATGAATCAATCCAAATAAGTGAACGAAGCATATAAGGGATTCTTGACACCTTATCGTTTTAATTATCGTATTTTTCAACAACCAAAAATTCACTTTTCTTTAAGTTTTCTTATAATCAAATCGCTTCGTTAATTTAGTTTGTTTATTTATCTTTGAAGCTACTTTGTCTACTAACCTTTTTAGCTTGTTTTAGTCATACGAGCGCCCAATCTATTCTACATCGATCACTTTGTTTCGACAATTTAGTATGTGGTATTAACTAATATGGAATAAATACTACATGATGTGGGATAATAATAAATATATGAGTTTAATACTATGTAATGTGAGTCCGTACTGTTACAAGTGAGTTATACCATAGAATTTGATACACATTGTGTGATATTAATGATAATACCACCTAATGTGAAATAACCTCAACAATGTTGAATTTGGTAAATTAATCAGGACAATTATTGATTGAAATACGATTAACCTCATTATACATTACCCTAAGATAAGCAATGTTGAATTTGATCAATTAATCGGGACAACTATCGATTTCGATTACAATTATGATTAACCTAATTATACATTACTTTAAGGTTATAGTATTGACTTTGGTCAATTAGTCGAGTGGATTATCGATTTTCATTATGATTAACCTGATTATACATTACCTAAGATCAACAATGTTGACTTTGATCAATTAATCGAGCCAATTATCGATTTGGATTATGATTAACCTAATTATACATTACATTAAGGTTAATAATGTCGACTTCATTCAATTAGTCGAGTCGATTATCGATTTGGATTACGGTTAACCTGATTAAACATTACCCAAAGATAAGAAAATGTTGACTTTGATCAATTAATCGAGCCAATTATCGATTTGAATTACGATTAACCTAAATATACATTACTTTAAGGTTAATAATGTTGTTCGATCAATTACTCGAGTCAATTATCGATTTGAATTACGATTAACCTAATTATACATTACCCTAAGACCAACAAAGTTGACTTTGATTAATTAATCGAGTCAATTACAGATTCTGATTACAATTAACCTAATTATACATTACTTTAAGGTTAATAATATTGACTTCGGTCAATTAGTTGAGTCGATTTCAAATTGGATTACGATTAACCTAATTATACATTATCCTAAGGTCAAGAATGTTGAGTTTGGTCAATTCATCGAGCCAATTATCGATTTGGATTACATTGCCCTAGGGATATTACTTTGTATTCCCGTTTCAGTTTGACTCAAAAACAGAAACTTTCGGTGTTTTTAGTGCAAACATAAAAAAATTTGTTTCATACTTTTAAATAAGTTAAACATTGGGACTTTTGTATAAAAAGTTTTATTTTCTATATGTTGTTGTTTTGTTTTTAAGATTAAATCATTTATAGATGAATTAACTATCTTGTCCCTAAGTTTTGACTCTGGCGGTCAACTTTGCTGGAAAATGGGATGATTCAGTCGAATGATCCGATGAAATTAACTTCAATCTAAAATTGAAAGGTATCAATTGCTCATATTAATATTACACGGGTCCTTTTGCAATTCTTTCACGCTTATGGAAACTTACCCAATAATCCCTTACCCTAATTTACCAAATAACTAGTATTAAAATTGGATTTTTTGCACTTTCCACCCCAAAATGGGAGAAATGAGAAATTTTAACCCTCAAAACTAAAGAATAGCACCTAGCACCCTTGAATTATGAAAAATCCAACAATTTGCACCCTCATTTTTTTTTCAACAAAACAATCCAAATCATAATGCATCAACCTTTCATATTTGCGAAATTTCACAAAATCTTCAAAATTCTCAATCAAACTTTTTTTAGGCAATCCAAATGAAATCGAAGAGAGACGAATGGCTTTCCACTGAACTCGAGAGACCCATTGATTCTTCCCCCTTCCTCTTGTAGTTACGCTTACAATTCAATTAAATTTGGTTTTATTCTTAGATTTTGCAATTTATGAGCATTCTTTCCCCTAACTGATGTGTTATATCCTTAGGTTTTCTATTTACTAAATAAATCTTTTCTAGCTCGCATTTTATCTAAAAAACAAGAATTGAAAGAAAATGTTTGAATATCACCATGTAAGACCTTAAAGAAACAATACTATAGATACCACAACTCTACTTCTCAGATGAGTTTGGCCATGTCTTCTTCCTAAAGCCAATAACTGCACTCATATCAAAAATCAAAGATTAGATCACCTATCAACAATATTTTGATTCTCAAATTGTTGATCCCAAAAGTGGTCAGATGAGGTCTAGAGGGGGGGGGGGGTGTGAATAGACCTCTAAACTTTTTAAAACTTTTCTGTCAGCAGGGTAAGCTAATATTACTCGTGAGATTACTATGTTGATTTAGCACTCAACAGATTCAGCAGAGTCGACCACTAGTATGATTTCACTTATCTGTTTCAGATACATTTAGAGTTTCAAAACTTGTATGCAGCGGATTTTAGCAAGTAAGTTTTTGAAACAAGTTTCTCTTTAAAGTTTTACCCAAGTTTTATAAATTCCTCTTTTAAAAACTTTGTATTTTAAACGTTTGTTTACTTATGAAAATATGCAAGTTAAAAACAATTAATCAAACACATGAATTTTTATAGTGGTTATATAGACAAGATGTCTTTTAGTCCACTCTTCTAAATCACACATATTTAGGTTTCACCAGAAACACAAAGTAACTAGTACTTGAGCTTTTACAACATATGACAAGCCTCAAGTAGAACACTTAGCTCTCCGGTAGATCACATAGAAAAAACTATTCTAAAGCACACATCAACTAGAACACTTATGCTTTACAACAAATGATAAGCCATAATTAAGAACTCTCTATTCACTCTCGGAAAAAATCACAAAGATTAACCTTGCTCACTCAATATAGGAAATCACTCAGAATCCCTATACTACAAAGTTATGTCACTCACAAAGATGGATATAAACTCCTTCTATTCTCAGTTGAATGTCACTCAGACAGATATGAGTTTGATCTTGTTTTTCAACAATTCGCTCCGTCAACAGATGACTTTGCTTACGATCAGACGACTTAACTGATGGATTTTTGCTCTAAAGATGTGATCTTGAATTATGCAAGTCTCTTTTCAATCATCAGTCCTTGGTCTATTTATACTTTCGGATTTGAAATTCTGCCCGTTGAAGATAGGCGAAATTACATTTTAATCCTGAGCAACGGTCTTCATTTTTACGGCAGCTTTTGCAGACTGTTCTCTGTAAACTCTGTTGTACGAATATCTACTTTATGTCAGTCGCATTTAATGCACTCAGCTTGTTACCGTTGATGAGCTTACTGACCGACTTCACTTCGCTGATGGGATTACTCTGCTGATGATCACTCTGCTGATGGCTACTCTGTTGATTCAAGAATGAACACATCTATCTTGACTCGGCTGATGATAACCAATCTGATATCCCACTTAGCTGATTCGGCCACATAGCTTCCAAACTGTGAGAGAGGTTTCACTAAATTTTTCAGTTCTTAGTTGATGACTTCCAGTTTAACCTTTTACTCTTTTTGTCATCTTCAAAACCTTCTCCAACACCAACCAACAATTTCCCCCTTTTTGATGATGACAAAACCTTCAACTAAGAACGTCTTTCAAGTATTTAGTTTTAGTCTTCATACTCTAAGATGGAAACTATTTGATCTGATACAACTTTCAAAAACCAATTGTTGGTTACTTTCCCTTTTTGATTTTCTTCTGTTTAAAGGGTTCTTAGTTGCATCTCTTTCTTCCCCATTTTTGTCATCAACACGAATACTTAGTTGCATCTCTTTCTTCCTCTTTTTCCCTTTATAAAATTGCAAACTTAGTATGCTGAAGACAAGTAGGTGATTACTTAGTTGTTTGGGGTAGTTAGCTGTTAATAAGATAATCATTTGAAATGAACCAACTTTCAGTAATCTACTCTGTTGTTTATCACTCCAGCTAGAATAATTGTTTCCCCTGACTTCAAGAATTGATACCACTTGTAGGAGTGTATATTCTTGAAAGTCACTTGGTTGTTGAGTTCCAGTCAGCTGATGAGAAGCATTCTTCTAATAAACTTCATTTGACTTAATTGAGAACTTCATCTCTGATCCGGAGTACCGCTAGTCCTACACGTTCCCCTTGAATTCAAGAATTTGTGGTCAAGTAGTCTTATGATAGTTACTCTTGAAAGACACTCAACCGTTGAATTCCAGTAAGCTGTTGAGATAGATCTTCTAATATGTTCCCCCTCGGCTTATGAATCAAAAATCAACAAACTCAATTTCAACTCTTGAGAGCTGAAATTCTATTATCAGATGGTTGACTATACCACTTATTGTCAATCGTTGATACCTCTTGATGATAGCACTTGATGGTCTCTAATACCAATTGATCCTTTGATACCAATTGTTGTTCTGAGATAAGCTTCAACTTTCCAACAATCTTGCTTTCCTTGAAATCTCCAAATATAGCGTTTACCACTTATTGAATTATATGATAGGATAGTGCCCACCAAGCCAATTCATTTTAGCTTGTATTAGGTCTATTCTGTAATAAACAACCTTTGATTCTTATGAATAATACGCATGTTTATTTATAACTGTATAGAATAAACAATGGCCAAATTCATCTCTCGCGAATACATTTAAGCGATTGGATGAAATCCTTAGATCACATTCGACTATGGGTCGATTCACTTCGGTATTGAGTGCAATCATGAAACAGTCTCTAAGGTCGTGATCTTAAAACCCGTTCCAAGTCATAGATTCCGAACGAGACGGGGTATCGAAGGAATCGACAAGACTTGTATGAATATGCATGATTCACATGGAGTGAATTTGTAGAGTTTCATGAACAAGACATTTGATGTCAGTGCATATGAGTAGGTGGTTCGATAGGGGATCGAACGCATCCAACGACCCGAACAGAGAAACCCATTGTGGAAGCGCATGACGCATATCGGCGATGGGATGTTTCTCAAGGCTTATAATAGTGTACGATTTAGTCCTTAGACTTGAGATGCTAGGGTGAATTCGGTGCATGGGTATATGTAATTAGATTTAGGTACAGGTCACGTAGCCTGATCATAATGTGCCTAAGTTGAGTGCATGTAGTTGTGTACGCGAGTGGTTAGTACCAATATGGAATCTACCGACTCATCGTAATGGATGAGAGAATTTCCTATACGATTTTTAGATGATAGATCCGAGAAACCCGTGGCCACTGTCGGTGACGGATTTGGAAAGGGGTTTCCAAATTTAGCAGTCACACTGGATTATTATCCCGAATTAGAAAGTATAGTTATTGAGATAATTAGAGGTGCCGATCAATTCACACACCCTAGGTCTCGATCGGGAAATTAAGTCGATAGAAGGACCATATGTACATGGCAGTTATAAGAGGTGAGGTTCACAAATATCAATTCACCTGAAGTTGGGCCTCATGGGCTTGTGGCTAGACATCGACCATGAGGTGTGGGTACTCCTGAATTAATAAGGGAGACTAATTCTGGAGTGGTCAATTAAAAGTGTTTAATTGATCGGAGCAATTAATTGCTCGTAAATCAAATCACGAAGAGTTCGTGGGCCTGCTGCCAATTGATGGTGAACCTAGAGGGTCACACACAATACAGTTGGACAGTGACAGTCATAAAAGGAAATATTTGATTTAAAGGAGTTAAATCAATAAATGAATTAAAGTGTTAATTCAATTGGAAGAATAATTAATTAGATAGTCTAATTAATTAAATATTAATTAATTGAGAGATAATGATTAATTAGATTAATTGGGCTGATTTAATCAATGGGTTAATTAAATTAAGTTGCAAGACATGGGCCTTTTAATTAAAAGCCCAGAAGAAGTCTTGCAAGACTAGGTAGGGACGATTTTTGATGGGATAAGAAAAGGAGAGTTTGTTTTCTTGTATGACAAGGAGGATCTAAAAAGATATACAAGTATATCTTGTTTCCTAATAAGATAAGGAAAAGGTCTTGAAGAGATATCTATTAAGAGAAGGATTCTTCTCTTATAAATAGATATCTCCTCACAACTCTTCACGAGAGAACTCTTCAACACATTTTCATAACAACCCTAGCCGCCCCCCTTGCACTGCGCCGCCTCCTCTCTTTCTGTCTTCCATATCTGGATCCAAGTTCTGAAACTGGATCTGCTTCTTCCTCCATTAACAGCCTTCAAGATCTAGTTCGTAGCCTGTGACTTGAAGGTGTTACTACAATCCAACTTTTGTGGATACACTCTGGAGGTGAGACAATTGGATCACTAGTTGTGAATCAGCAATAAAGCCGGAGGTTGCCACCTTGCCTGTGGTGAGGTAAAATCTCATATCTCCACTTTTAATCTTTTGCTGATTGCTTGTTTCAACCTTTTCGCATACATAAGGTGGAAAATATATCTTGGGACTGATGGGTGCCTCGGAAAAATTTTAAATTCCGCACTTTCGTTGTTTTGACAACCGGGGCATTCCCAACAGTGGTATCAGAGCCTATTCCATTACTATTATGCGAAAAGGCCTGAACATAATTAAATATATGGATATTTGTGATTGTTATGTTCTGTGCGATGATTCTTGCTTGTTATGATATGATCTATGATTGGGTAAAATCGCATATTAAGATTTGGGGCAAATTTATAGTTTTTGAAACTTCAGGACTTTTTGTGCAAATCGCTATTTTGTGAAATAAGGGCTGGAAATTTATTTTTCTGTTTTCAGGAAATTTTTTGAAAAATCTGGACTGTTTTTGCAATTCTGGTATGTTCGTAATTTTGGGTCGTTTTTGCAATTTCCGAAAATTAAAGGACTATTTTGTAATTTTCGTAAGTTCAGGGGTCTGTTTGCGAAACCAAAAATTTTCTGGATTCAAAATTTTAATTTTCTGGTTCTCTAGCCGATTTGTAAATTGGGGCTATTTGTAATTTTCAAATCTTTGGGGTTAAAAATGCAATTTCCGTAAGTTGAGGGGCCAAACTGCAATTTTCAAAAGTTGAAAAATCCGAATCTGTTTTTGTGCGGAAAAATTGTTTTGTTTACCCGAAATTGATTTTGTCATCATTAGTAGTGACTAAAGTAAGAATCATAGGATGTTATTTTTAAAAGGAGTTTTAAAAGTAAGAAAGAAATACGTAAAAGGTTGTTTGCTTGTTTCTTGCTCTACGTGAACTGTTTACGTGGTTTTCGATCGTGCCGAGCCTTGACCCTAGGGTAGATGTGATTGGTTTAATTTATTGTTTGGTTTTTATTGGGCCTGCGAGCCTTAAGTTTTTGGGCCACTTTGAGCCTTTGTAATAGATAGGGCTTTATTGTTTTAAATAGTTTAGGATGGAGGCCCGTTACAAGCAAGGTGGGAGCCCAAGAAGGAATGATGGCCATGTATGCATGGTTATTTTTGTAATAGCCTAGGTCCGTTAAGAACCCTTTAGATTGACCAATTGGGCCAACATCATGGCTCGATGATGGCCCACATAGGAGGCTCCCAATCGAAAACATATTATGGTAGTATGCATGCTAGGCTTGTATGTTTTAATTTATTTATCGATTTATTTATTTAGCTTGTATGAGATGCGCGTTAGAATCTAGATCGTAAATAAAAGATAAAGCATAACTTATACGGTTAGATCTCAAGGAGAGTTAGTATGAACTTTCAGACCCGAAAACCCCCTATCGAATTAAATATTAAGTCACATTGGGTACATTTAAAATGAAGTTTTAAAGATCCAAGCCTTCCATCAATAGGAACTAGCGTAGGTTGTCTACTTATTGATAGAGGTGATCCAGAGTCTGGCACCCGAGTCGAAGAAAGGGACAATACGCAAAATTCCTTGACTCCTGTTTTTAACTAAACTCGACAAGGGCGAGGACTGGTCGGGATGTGAATATCGATCGATAACCAGTTACGGGGATTTCACGACCGGGCCCGTTGCTCATCATGATTGATGGGTTAGACTTAACGATTAGTAACACTTATGATGTAGCAGTGCTAGATAAGTGAGAAAACCGAGGCAAAATAGCTTGAAGGTTGTGTAGTGACACAATTGGTAAAAATATACCTACCTGGAGAATTAATTGTATGGCCACGAGTCGTGGGTGCAATTAATGTCTGCTGGGACGTCAAGACCTACTAGGAAATAGGATTTCCCGAGCAATCAAAGGGGTGATTGTTTCGACAAAATAGTGGGAGAACTTTTTCGAAACCAAGACCAAAATTCGTTAATTATAAGTATTAGGCATAGATCTGTCAGCTAAACGTTGTCTTCTTTCCATTTGTAGATATTTTTGAACAATGTCTAAGAATCCATTATCTGTCATCCTCGACACTAATAAACTGAATGGGTCAAACTTTGTCGACTGGCTGAGAAACCTGAGGATTGTCCTCGACTCCGAACGTCCGAGCTATGTACTCGACACACCTATGCCTGCTGCACCCGCAGCACGAGCTACTGAGGAACAACGAACCGCCCATGCTAAAAGGGTTGATGATGATCTTCAGGTTCGCTGCCTCATGCTAGCTTCAATGTCGAATGAGCTGCAGAAACAGCATGCAGCAATACCGCTTGCTAGAGAAATACTTCTCCACCTCCAACAGATGTTTGGAGAAAGGTCTCGTACCGAAAGGTTCGCATCCACTAAGGAGTTGTTTAGTTTCAAGATGGCTGAGGGAAGCAGTGTCAAGGATCACTGTCTGCGTTTCATCAACTTGGTTGAAAAACTGGGGCGATTAGACGTGGAATTGCACGCTGATCTTAGCACTGACCTCCTTCTCCATACTCTGCCTCGCTCGTTCGACCAGTTCGTGTTGAACTTCAACATGGAAGACAGAAACCTTGCTCTTCACAAACTGACCAATCTGTTGGTTATGGCAGAATCTACTCTCAAGAAAGAGAAACATGTGATGATTGCTCACCAATCGAAGGCTGCAAAGCCCAAGAAAGGTAAAAGAAGAAGAAGATGTTCTCTTCTAAAGCAGTCACCAAGGTTGTCGAGAAAAAGCGCAAAAGCCCAGAAGACGAATGCTTCCACTGCAAGAAAGCAGGGCACTGGAAAAGGAACTGCCCAGACTACCTGAAAATGGTAGCCAAAGGTATTTTCTTGGTTGAAGTTAATATTTTTATTAACTGTGCATCTTGGGTGTTAGACACCTCATCGGGTTCTCATATCTGCAATGATTTGCAGGTGATGGGAGCAGTAAGAACACTTAAGCCCGGGGATAGGATCCTGCGTTTTGGAAACGGAGCAAGAGTTGCTGCAGAGGCTATAGGAGACGTGGAGTTAGTGATAGGGAATTTTACTTTACTCTTAAAAGACTGTTTGTACGTACCAACAATTATTAAGAACATTATTTCTATTCCGCTATTAGATAATGATGGTTTTAATTTTTCCATTATGAATGGATCTTTAAGCATAATTAAAAATGGTTTAACTTATGCTAGTGCTACTTTGATGGATGGTCTATATTCCCTTGAACCTACAAACTCCAACTTCTTGCACATACAATCAAGAAAAAGAAAATATGATAATCACACTCCACAACTTTGGCACGCTAGACTTGGACATATCTCCAAGAGTAGGATCCAAAAGTTGGTTTCTTTTAAGGCTCTTGAAATACAGAACTTAGATGAACTTCTGACTTGCGAATCTTGTCTCAAAGGAAAGATGACCAAATCACCCTTCACCGGGAATCCCGAGCGAACCAAACAAACATTGGATTTGATCCACACTGATGTTTGTGGACCACTGAGTGTCAGTGCAAGAGGAGGATTCTTCTACTTCGTAACATTCACTGACGACTTCAGTCATTATGGATACGTGTACTTGATGAAGTACAAATCCGAAACTTTTGAAAAGTTCAAGGAGTTTCGAATGGAAGTAGAGAACCAACTTGGACACAGTATTAAAGCACTTCGATCTGATCGAGGTGGAGAATACTTGAGTCAAGAATTCCTCGATTATCTAAAAAAGAGAATGGAATTCTCCCTCAGCGAACTCCCCCTAGGACGCCCCAACTCAATGGAGTATCTGAAAGGAGGAATCGAACTTTGTTGGACATGGTTCGTTCCATGATGAGCTTCGCTGAACTTCGCTTTTCGTTTTGGGGCTTGGCCCTATTAACTGCTTCGAAGATACTGAACATAGTACCTTCAAAGTCAGTGCCAACAACACCACACCAAGAATGGTATGGTAAAGCACCCGTATATTCGTATCTACGAGTATGGGGATCTCCCGCCTATGTTAAGAACAAGAAAGGAGATAAGCTGGATAGTAGATCTAGTTTGTGCAAATTTGTGGGGTATCCAAAGGAATCCATTGGATACTTGTTTTACGATCCTAAAGAACGTAATACGTTCGTGTCTAGGAATGCCCACTTCTTAGAGGATGATTTCCTCACCAACAGAAATGGGACAATCGTAGAACTCGATGAAGTCCAAGAATCGGACCCATCCTCACAAACAGTGGGGGCTGATCCTGAATTCACTGAACCAACTAGTACACCTATACTTCGAAGGTCTGATCGAATTCGTAAGGAACCAGAGAGATTTGGTTTCATTCACGAAAACGATAAACTGGATACTGATCCAAGGACTTATGAAGAAGCTATGTCTGACATAGAATCGGTGCGTGACTCGAAGCCATGCAATCCGAAATGGATTCCAGTCATTCCAACAAGGTTTGGACCTTGGTCGATACACCTGAGAGAACTGTCCCTGTAGGATGCAAATGGATCTTCAAGCATAAGCTTGGAATGAAAGGAGAGGTTATAACCCATAAGGCTCGCCTTGTGGCGAAAGGTTATTCTCAGAGGCCTGGAATAGACTATGAGGAAACCTTTTCTCCAGTAGCTATGTCGAAATCCATTCGGATACTTTTAGCCATAGCCGCGTGGTACGACTACGAGATATGGCAAATGGACGTAAAGACCGCCTTTCTCAATGGAGACATTGACAAGGAGATCTTTATGCAACAGCCCAAAGGCTTTGCGTCCAAAGAAAGCGAGCACAAAGTGTGCAAACTTCAAAGGTCAATTTATGGCCTCAAACAGGCATCCCGAACCTGGAACACACGATTTGATGAGACAGTCAAAGCTTTCGGCTTCATCAAAAACGTATTTGAGCCTTGTGTGTACAAGAAAAATAGTGGGAGTTCGATACAATTCATAGTTTTATACGTCGACGACATTCTGTTGATCGGGGACGATATCAGAATGTTAGCGCAGACGAAAGCGTGGTTATCCGCGCAGTTCTCCATGAAAGATTTAGGAGAGACATCTTACGTATTGGGGATACGTATCTATAGGGATAGATCGAAGAAGATGTTCGGACTCTCCCAATCTCAGTACATCAACACGATATTGAAAAGATTCAATATTGAAGAATCCAAGAGAGGATTGCTTCCAATGAGACATGGAATCTCTCTTTCTAAGTCAATGTGCCCTACAACTGACGAAGAAAAGAAGAGAATGTCTCTCATACCTTATGCCTCTGCTATAGGGAGCATAATGTATGCGATGTTGTGTACTAGACCAGACGTAGCACACGCTCTAAGTGTAACGAGCCGCTATCAGTCGAATCCAGGCGAAGAGCACTGGACTGCCGTTAAAGCAATCCTCAAGTACCTGCGAAGGACTAAGGATATGTTTTTGGTCTACGGTGGTAGTGGAGAATTGAAACTTGAAGGATTCACTGATTCAAGTTTCCAGTCTGACGTGGATGATTACAAATCCAATTCTGGATACATATTCCGCCTCAATGGCGCAGCGGTGAGTTGGAAAAGTTCCAAGCAGTCCACCACTGCCGACTCAACCACTGAAGCAGAATATATTGCAGCATCGGATGTGGCAAAAGAGAGTGTTTGGATGAGAAACTTCATGCAATAGTTGGATGTAGTTCCTAGCATTGCAGAGCCTGTAGTAGTCTTCGGTGACAACAACGGGGCGATAGCTCAAGCGAAGGAGCCGAGATCACACGACCAATCTAAACATGTAATGAGGAAATACCATGTGATCAGGGAGATCATTGGTAGAGGAGACATACATGTGGATCGTGTCAACTCAGAAGACAACATAGCTGACCCACTAACGAAGCCACTTTCACAAAAAGCGTTCGAGGGACATCTTGTAAAGATGGGTCTTATAAATGTTTGTGAATGGCTTTAGGGCAAGTGGGAGATTGATAGGATAGTGCCCAGCAAGCCAATTCATTTTAGCTTGTATTAGGTCTATTCTGTAATAAACAATATTTGATTCTTATGAATAATACGCATGTTTATTTATAACTGTATAGAATAAACAATGGCCAAATTCATCTATCGCGAATACATTTAAGCGATTGGATGAAATCCTTAGATCACATTCGACTATGGGACGATTCACTTCGATATTGAGTGCAATCATGAAACAGTCTCTAAGGTCGTGATCTTAAAACCCGTTCCAAGTCATAGATTCTGAACGAGACGGGGTATCGAAGGAATCGACAAGACTTGTATGAATATGCATGATTCACATGGAGTGAATTTGTAGAGTTTCATGAACAAGACATTTGATGTCAGTGCATATGAGTAGGTGGTTCGATAGGGGATCGGACGCATATTGTGGAAGCACATGACGCATATCGGTGATGGGATGTTTCTCAAGGCTTATAATAGTGTACGATTTAGGCCTTAGACTTGAGGTGCTAGGGCGAATTCGGTGCATGGGTATATGTAATTAGATTTAGGTACAGGTCACGTAGCCTGATCATAATGTGCCTAAGTTGGGTGCATGTAGTTGTGTACGCGAGTGGTTAGTACCAATATGGAATCTACCGACTCATCGTAATGGTTGAGAGAATTTCCTATACGATTTTTAGATGATAGATCCGAGAAACCCGTGGCCACGGTCGGTGACGGATTTGGAAAGGGGTTTCCAAATTTAGCAGTCACACTGGATTATTATCCCGAATTAGAAAGTATAGTTATTATTAGAAAGTATAGTTATTGAGATAATTAGAGGTGCCGATCAATTCACACACCCTAGGTCTCGATCGGAAAATTAAGTCGATAGAAGGACCATATGTACATGGCAGTTATAAGAGGTGAGGTTCACAAATATCAATTCACCTGAAGTTGGGCCTCATGGGCTTGTGGCTAGACATCGACCATGAGGTGTGGGTACTCCTGAATTAATAAGGGAGACTAATTCTGGAGTGGTCAATTAAAAGTGTTTAATTGATCGGAGCAATTAATTGCTCGTAAATTAAATCACGAAGGGTTCGTGGGCCTGCTGCCAATTGATGGTGAACCTAGAGGGTCACACACAATACAGTTGGACAGTGACAGTCATAAAAGGAAATATTTGATTTAAAGGAGTTAAATCAATAAATGAATTAAAGTGTTAATTCAATTGGAAGAATAATTAATTAGATAGTCTAATTAATTAAATATTAATTAATTGAGAGATAATGATTAATTAGATTAATTGGGCTGATTTAATTAATGGGTTAATTAAATTAAGTTGCAAGACATGGGCCTTTTAATTAAAAGCCCAGAAGAAGTCTTGCAAGACTAGGTAGGGATGATTTTTGATGGGATAAGAAAAGGAGAGTTTGTTTTCTTGTATGACAAGGAGGATCTAAAAAGATATACAAGTATATCTTGTTTCCTAATAAGATAAGGAAAAGGTCTTGAAGAGATATCTATTAAGAGAAGGATTCTTCTCTTATAAATAGATATCTCCTCACAACTCTTCAC
Organism: Penstemon davidsonii; assembly: GCA_034814905.1. Classification (NCBI taxonomy): domain Eukaryota; kingdom Viridiplantae; phylum Streptophyta; class Magnoliopsida; order Lamiales; family Plantaginaceae; genus Penstemon; species Penstemon davidsonii. The sequence continues at coordinate 48,186 of JAYDYQ010000863.1, read as the reverse complement.
GAGAGAACTCTTCAACACATTTGCATAACAACCCTAGCCGGCCCCCTTGCACTGCGCCGCCCCCTCTCTTTCTGTCTTCCATATCTGGATCCAAGTTCTGAAACTGGATCTGCTTCTTCCTCCATTGACAGCCTTCAAGATCTAGTTCGTAGCCTGTGACTTGAAGGTGTTACTACAATCCAACTTTTGTGGATACACTCTGGAGGTGAGACAATTGGATCACTAGTTGTGAATCAGCAATAAAGCCGGAGGTTGCCACCTTGCCTGTGGTGAGGTAAAATCTCATATCTCCACTTTTAATCTTTTGCTGATTGCTTGTTTCAACCTTTTCGCATACATAAGGTGGAAAATATATCTTGGGACTGATGGGTGCCTCGGAAAAATTTTAAATTCCGCACTTTCGTTGTTTTGACAACCGGGGCATTCCCAACATTATACAATTGCTGATACCACTTGTTTGATACCAATTTGTTGATACACACTTGATGGTAAGACCACTTGTTGAAGTCGTTGAAATTTGCAAGGATAGTCAACTCATCTTTGTTATCTCACATGTGCTTCACCTACAAAATTAATGACTGTTTTTTGTACCCCTTATTTATTGGGTCCAGCACGGTTATTATAACCTTTGATATGTGATGATCGAGTGACTTTAGTTTCAGCATGAAACAGTGCTCATAAGCAAGGTAAGATGCATGAACTACGTGATAAGCATGCATTGTACAATGAGGATGGCAATCAGCAAAGTGAACATGATCAGCATGATAATATGGATAAGAGTAGTGCACGTTATAATAAAATTATCATAATGTGATTCAAATTCTTGCCGATTATTTCATTTTTACCTCAATTTTTTACCCGAGTTATCTAATAACTCTCCTATAGATTAAGCAGACTTAACATTTTTAATTTTACTCCTATCAGCAGCATTTTTCAGCTTACTCGGCTGATGAGTTTTACTAGTCTGTTTAGTCTTAGGTAGCTTACTAGGTTTTCTAACATTTTGAGCATCAATAGACTTCTTCTTTTAAGCCTCTGATTTATTTTTAGAGAATGATGCAATTATTTCTTTCAAGTAAATTTGTATTTTGTATTAGAATTGTATTCTCAGCTTTTAGAGTTTCATTCTCATGCTCAAACTTTTTGTAGTCAGTTGATTCTTGAGGTTTTTTTTCAACCTAAAGTTTTAGTGATCTGATTTGCTCTTTTCAGTAGAGCCGTCTCTTCCTTAAGCTTGGAAAATGCACCAATTATATTTGAATTTATAATTTAGCAATTATTCAAACGATTCAAATAGTGTATTTCATTTACAGTAGAAGTTACCTTGTATTCATAATCATCAAGTTCTATGGTATTTAAGCATAGAGTTTCAGGTACTTCTTCAAATTCTTTATCAGATGACTGGTTGTCTGAATAAGATGTGCAGGATTTTATTAGCTTTGCTGCATCAGCTAACTTTGATTTGCTCTTACTTAGCTTACGCTACTTTTTGGCATGCTTTTCCTTTTCAGCAAACTTTGCAGATGATGAGTGTGGATGATCTTTGATCAAGAGTTCATACTTCTTTCCATTGTTGTCTCTAAGATTTGCATTTGAGGAATCCCTGTTTTTCTGAGTATGATAAGAAGAAGATAAAGTAGCATTTTTATATTTTGATTTTATTTTCTCTTTATACAACTTCTTGAAGTCATTTAGAAGAAGGGCAACATCGTTAGCAGTGTATGCCTTTTCTGAATTCAGCAGAGTCTTATCTTTTGACTTGTCTGCTGATTTTCTTGACTTGTCTGACGCGATGAGAGCAGAAGTAGGGTCTGAACTGGTTAACACATCTAATCCCATTCTTGGCATCTTATACTCATACGCTTTAAGGGATGAGAACAGTTCGGAAAGGAAAATCTTCCCTAAGTCCCTTGATTCTTCTATGACTGTCACCTTCATGTTGAATTTAGGTGTAAGAGCCTTGAGAACCTTCATAGTGATCTCATTGTCCGAAAATTCTTTACCAAACCTTAGAACTTCGTTCAGAGTTTTGGTAAATCTGGTATCCATCTGATCAATCGTTTCACCAAACTTCATCTTGAAATTTTCAAACTCCTCAAGAGCCACACTGAGCTTTTATTCTTTGACAGCATCGTTTCCTTTGCTTAGCTCACAGACTTTATCCCATATCTCCTTAGCTGTTTTGAGATGTTTGACCTTGTGGAATCTGTCTTCGTCTAGAGCTGTGAACATGATGAACTTAACCTTTTTTGTCAAGATTTACTAACTTGATTTCTTCGGGTGTCAGCTCATCCAGCTCTTTGTCAACAATCTGATTAGGTTGGTCAGCAACCTTCAGAGTCTTCTTAAATCTAAATGGTCCGTTTGTAATACATGTAAACATGATATCATTATAAGAAGCAAGAAGGATTTTCATTCTGATTTTCCAATCATCAAAGTCCATAGGGCCAATGTGAGGAACATGGCTTATGCACTCCATTTTTCAAAAAGTTTTGAGTTTTCAACATGTGCTCTTTTTGAAAAATTTCAAAAACACACTTTGTATCAAGTTCGTTTGATCAGACAGAGGATTAGGTGAACCAATCTGTTCTGATACCACTTGTTGGTCTTAAAAGTGGTCAGATGAGGTCTAGGGGGGGGGGGGGCCTCTAAACTTTTTAAAACTTTTCTGTCAGCAGGGTAAACTGATCTTACTCGTGAGACTACTATGCTGATTTAGCACTCAGCAGATTCAATAGAGTCGACCACTAGTCTGATTTCACTTATCTATTTCAGATACATTCAGAGTTTCGAAACTTGTATGCAACGGATTTTAGCAAGTATGTTTTTCAAACAAGTTTCTCTTTAAAGTTTTGACCCAGTTTTATAAATTCCTCTTTCAAAAGCTTTGTATTTTAATCGTTTGTTTACTTATGAAAATATGCAAGTTGCATCTCTTTCTTCCCCATTTTTGATCTGATACAACTTTCAAAAACCAATTGCTGGCTACTTTCCCTTTTTGATTTTCTTCTGTTTAAAGGGTTCTTAGTTGCATCTCTTTCTTCCCCATTTTTGTTATCAACACGAATACTTAGTTGCATTTCTTTCTTCCTCTTTTTCCCTTTATAAAATTGCAAACTTAGTATGCTGAAGACAAGTAGGTGATTATTTAGTTGTTTGGGGTAGTTAGTTGTTAATAAGATAATCATTTGAAATGAACCAACTTTCAGTAATCTACTTTGTTGTTTATCACTCCAGCTAGAATAATTGTTTCCCCTGGCTTCAAGAATTGATACCACTTGTGGTCTGATACCACTTGTAGGAGTGTATATTCTTGAAAGTCACTTGACTGTTGAGTTCCAGTCGGCTGATGAGAAGCAATCTTCTAATAAACTTCATTTGACTTAATTGAGAACTTCATCTCTGATCAGGAGTACCGCTAGTCGTACACGTACCCCTTGAATTCAAGAATTTGTGGTCAAGTAGTCTTATGATAGTTACTCTTCAAAGACACTCAGCCGTTGAATTCCAGTAAGTTGTTGAGATAGGTCTTCTGATATGTTCTCCCTCAGCTTATGAATCAAAAATTAACAAACCCAATTTCAACTCTTGAGAGCTGAAATTCTATTGTCACATGGTTGACTATACCATTTGTTGTTAATCGTTGATACCACTTGTGATACCACTTGATGATAGCACTTGATGGTCTCTAATACCAATTGTTATCCTTTGATACTAATGTTGTTCTGTGATAAGCTTCAACTTTCCAACAATCTTGCTTTCCTTGAAATCTCCAAATATAGCGTTTACCTGTTGAATTATACCAATTGTTGATACCACTTGTTTGATACCAATTTTTTGATACACATTTGATGGTAAGACCACTTGTGGAACTCGTTGAAATTTGCAAGGACAATCAACTCATCTTTGTTATCTCACATGTGCTTCACCTACAAAATTGATGACTGTTTTTGGTACCCCTTATTTATTAGGTCCAGCAGGGTTAGTATAATCTTTGGCATGTGATGATCCAGTGACTTTAGTTTCATCATGAAACAGTGCTCATAAGCACGGTAAGATGCATGAACTACGTGATAAGCATGCATTGTACAATGAGGATGGCAATCAACACAATGAACATGGTCAGCGTGATAATATGGATAAGCATAGTGCACGTTATACTAAAAATTATCATAATGTGATTCAAATTCTTGCCGATTATTTCATTTTTGCCTCAATTTATTACCTAAGTTATCTAATAACTCTCCTATAGATTAAGCAGACTTAACATTTTTAATTTTACTCCTATCAGCACCATTTTTCAGCTTACTCGACTGATGAGTTTTACTAGTCTGTTTAGTCTGGGTTTTCTAACCTTTTGAGCATCAGTAGACTTCTTTTTTTAAGCCTCTGATTTATTTTTAGAGAATCATGCAATTATTTCTTTCAAGTTCATTTGTATTTTCTATACGAATTGCATTCTCAACTTTTAGAGTTTCATTCTCTTGCTCAAGCTTTTTGTAGTCAGCTGATTCTTGAGGTTTTTTTTCAACCTAAAGTTTTAGTGATCTGATTTGCTCTTTTCAGCAGAGTCGCCTCTTCCTTAAGCTTGGCAAATGCACCATTATATTTGAATTTATAATTTAACAATTATTCAAACGATTCAAATAGTGTATTTCATTTACGGTAGAAGTTACCTTGTATTCAGAATCATCAAGTTCTATGGCAGTTAAGCACATAGTTTCAGGTACTTCTTCAAATTCTTTATCAGACGACTGGTTGTCTGAATAAGATGTGCAGGAGTTTATTTGCTTTGCTGCATCAGCTAACTTTGATTTTCTCTTACTTAGCTTACACTCCTTTTTGGCATGATTTTCCTTTTCAGCAAACTTTGCAGATGAGTGTGGATGAACTTTGATCAAGAGTCCATACTTCTTTCCATTGTTGTCTCTAAGATTTGCTTTTGAGGAATCCCTATTTTTCTGAATATGATAAGAAGAAGATAAAGTAGCATTTTTATATTTTGATTCATTTTCTTTTTATACAACTTCTTGAAGTAATTTAGAAGAAGGGCAACATCGTCAGCAGTGTATGCCTTTTCTGAATTCAGCAGAGTCTTCTCTTTTGACTTGTCTACTGATTTTCTTGACTTGTCTGACGCGATGAGAGCAACAGTATGGTTTGAACTGGTTGACACATCTAATCCCATTCTTGTCATCTTATACTCATACGATTTAAGGGATGAGAACGGTTCGGAAAGGGAAATCTTCCCTAAGTCCCTTGATTCATCCATGGTTGTCACCTTCATGTTGAATTTAGGTGTAAGAGGCTTGAGAACCTTCATAGTGATCTCCTTGTCTGAAAATTGTTTACCAAGCCTTAGAACTTCGTTCAGAGTTTTGGTAAATCTGGTATCCATTTAATCAATAGTTTCACCAGACTTCATCTTGAAATTTTCAAACTCCTCAAGTGCCACAATGAACTTTTGTTCTTTGATAGCGTCGTTTCCTAGCTCACAGACTTTATCCCACATATCCTTAGCTCTTTTGAGATGTTTGACCTACTGGAATCTGTCTTCGTCTAGAGCTTTGAACATGATGAACTTATCCTTTTTTGTCAAGATTTACTAACTTGATTTCTTCGGGTGTCAGCTCATCCAGCTCTTTGTCAACGATCTGATCAAGTTGGTCAGCAACCTTCAGAGTCTTCTTAAATCTGAATGGTCCTTTTGTAATACATGTAAACATGTTATCATTATAAGCAGCAAGAAGGATTTCCATTCTGATTTTCCAATCATCAAAGTCCATAGGGCCAATGTGAGGAACATGGCTTATGCACTCCATTTTTCAAAAAGTTTTGAGTTTTCAAATATGCTCTTCTTGGAAAATTTGAAAAACACACTTTGGATCAAGTTCGTTTGATCAGATAGAGGATCAGGTGAACCAATCTGCTCTGATACCACTTGTTGGTCCTAAAAGTGGTCAGATGAGGTCTAGAGGGGGGGGGGCGTTGAATAGACCTCTAAACTTTTTAAAACTTTTATGTCAGCTGGGTAAGCTTATCTTACTCGTGAGACTACTATGCTGATTTAGAACTCAGCAGATTCAGCAGAGTCGACCACTAGTCTGATTTTACTTATCTGTTTCAGATACATTCAGAGTTTCAAAACTTGTATGCAACGAATTTTAGCAAGTATGTTTTTCAAACAAGTTTCTCTTTAAAGTTTTACCCTAGTTTTATAAATTCCTCTTTTAAAAGCTTTGTCTTCTAAACGTTTGTTTACTTATGAAAATATGCAAGTTTAAAACAAGTAATCAAACACAGGAATTTTTATAGTGGATATATAGACAAGATGTCTTTTAGTCCACTCTTCTAAATCACACAGATTTAGGTTTCACTAGAAACACAAAGCAACTAGTGCTTGAGCTTTTACAACATATGACAAGCCTCAAGTAGAACACTTAGCTCTCAGGTAGATCACTTAGAAAAACCTATTCTAAAGCACTCAGCAACTAGAACACTTACGTTTTACAACATATGATAAGCCATAAGTAAGAACTCTCTGTTCACTCCTGGAAAATCACAAAGATTAACCTTGCTCACTCAATATAGGAAATCACTCAGAAGACCTATACTACGAAGTTATATCACTCACAAAGATGGATATAAACGCCTTCTATTCTCAGTTGAATGTCACTTTGACAGACATGAGTTTGATCTTGTTCTTCAACAATTCGCTCCGTCAACAGATGACTTTGCCTACGATCAGACGACTCAACTGATGGATTCTTGCTCTAAAGATGTGATCTTGAATTGTGCAAGTTTCTTTTCAATCTTCAGTCCCTAGTCTATTTATACTTTTCTGAAATTCTGCCCGTTGAAGATAGGTGAAATTACATTTTAATCCTGAGCAACGGTCTTTATTTCAACGGCAGCTTTTGCAAACTGTTCTCTGTAAACTCTGTTGTACATATATCAACTTTATGTCAGTCGCATTTAATGCACTCAGCTTGTTACCGTTGATGAGCTTACTGACCGACTTCACTTCGCTGATGGGATTACTCTGCTGATGATCACTCTGCTGATGGCTACTCTGCTGATTCAAGAATGAACACATCTATCTTGACTCGGCTGATGATAACCAATCTGATATCCCACTTAGCAGATTCAGCCACATAGCTTTCTGACCGTGAGAGAGGTTTCACTAAACTTTTCAATTCTTAGTTGATTACTTCCATTTTATCCTTTTACTCTTTTCTTATCTTTTTGTCATCTTCAAATCTCCAACACCAACCAACACAAATAAAGAAGCAAAAAATATTCTCAAATCAAACAATTCATTAGCATATTGTTTTAGATATGATACTAAATCATATCATTCTTGAAGGGGAAAAAGTTTAATTAAACTAAAGGTGGGGTAAGTTACCGCATCTTCAGTTGATCAATAATCAACTCCGTTATCCTTGATTCATGTGATCATGTTATAAAGTTTCAAAAATGTGTTAACTATATAATAAACATAAAAACTTTTACGCAAGTTCAGTCAATGAGATTTGATTAAAAATCAAGGTTTACTAATGAACAAAAATACCGAGTGTATAACATATAAACTAGGCTAAAATCATTTGATGCATTTGACGTGATTTATTTCTTTTGTTAATCCAAATATTCATTTCACAATATCTATCATAAGGTTGTGGGATCAGAGAAACATCCAATATTTTCTACTCCTTGATGAATGATGCACAACTATTGTTGACAGGCTTACATTCATGTGGTTTTTACTGGTTTGGGACCTATATTAGATAAAGAATTGAGTTCAAAAGACAAAAAAATAAAAAAAAGACTACCAATCCTATGCTTTTGATATTGCCTCTATAGTCCCTTTTTTCATATATCTTATAATGACCATTATCGTGATAAAAACATTATTAAAATCAAGACCTTCAACAAAAGTATGAAAATGAATAACGTGGAGTATCAAAATAAGACGACACTATATGTACACGCACGTATAATAAAACTAGAATAAATTTCATGTTATGCAGCACATTACAAGTTGATCAGGTTGTTAAAAAACAAACCTCCACCCACATCACCCCACCAAAACAAAAAAGACCACTTTAGACAATTTAATTAGTGATCACCTAATTATAAACATATGTTGTACTAGTTTAGAATGCATTGATTAATGAAGGACAACCTCAACAATTCCTCTTTGCACATATCAAAGCACCTCCCTCTTCTCCTCTTCTCCAATTCATGTTACATCTCATCAACTATCTATAAAAAGCTCGCATTTCATCTACAACAAAACAATAAATGAAAGGAAATGTTGTATGAGTATCACCATGTAAGACCTTAAACAAAACTATCATTCAATATATAAAACAAAACTTTTAAACACGTTCGGTCAATGATTTTTTACAAATCAAGGTTGACTATTCAACAAAAATACCTTAGTAAACTTAAGAATTTCATATCATAGTTGATTTATAATTGTATTTTTTATAATAATCGAATTTTATTCACTTCCTTGAGGTATATCAACATTTTGCAGGTAAAAGTTATTATGTAACTGCACAACATTGTGTGTTATATGCTCCTTTAAAATCATATGCAATTCTTTATTCCTTATAATTCTGATCAATTCCTGAAAATAGGGGTGGGCACGGGGCGGGTGTGGGGCGGGTTTGGGGTTAGAGATATGAGTATAGTAAATTTTGGGATTGACACATTGCATCCCAAACCCGCTCCGTAATAATTCAGGTATCCGGAAGCGAGTACCCGAATTATTGCAGGGCGGGACGGGATGGGATTACGGGTCCCATATTATTTTAAATCAACAATTCTTCACGCACTTAACAAAATTAAATTACAATATTTGGTATGAAATTTGTATGTAATAGACTAGTAGTACTAGTAATTTAATTTGTAGAGCAAAAAAAATAAAAAAATATATAATTTATGTATGTCGTGGCATATGTGGGAAGAAGAAGTTGTAGAGCCGTAGAGACTATGAAAATTTTTAGAACTGAGACAAACTTATTATATTAATAACTAGTGTACAATTTAAAATATATTAGGGTAAAGTAAAAAAGTTCTTTATTAGATGATGTTAATTAATTAATTAATTGATATATAAGTAAAGTGTATAATTTTATTATAATAATAATAATAATTATTATAATTATAATAATAATAATAATAATAATAATAAAAAGATACATGGAGTATGGTGTTCTGTATAACTCACCACAGGTATCCATTTTGATATCCAAGGAATTGAAAATTCAATGAAAAAAATGCATAGAAGCTATGAGCTCATCTGCCTTATAAGAGGTTATTAACCTGGAAATTTGGGGAGATATATCTACCCATTCTGAGTAAAAACTTTTCCATTTATCAGGAAGGATTTTATAAGTAGGACCTTGATATGACCACCATTGAACAAACCAATTTGGTAAAGGAGATTTATAAACCTCACTACATAATTTTATAAACCAAGTATGTTTCTTTTTATTATTCTGATAATATAAGACTTTATCGAAGGCTGAGATATAATCCCAGTAATTAAATTTTATTGAAATATTTTTTTCATAAAAGATATAATCTTTTTCTTTAAAGGTTGATAAACCCCATTCTTGAGAAAAAAATATCTTCTTAATAATTATTTTACTAAAAGTATAACATTTTTGATCATTTGATGCAAAATGAGTGATTTCACAACTTTCAGTTGCTTTTAATAAGTTTCATAAAAATTTCTTTGTTTGTATGATGTAGCAGTATATTGAGTATCATCAATATATCTGTTCATCAAGAACCAAGGATCATCCCTCCATTGTAAATCAGAATATTCTAAGTGAAGTATTTACTTCTTTTGCATTATTTTCTACATAGTTGATATGATCATCAATTTCTTTTTCTTGCAAAATATTTGCAAAAGTTTGGGAATTTTCCCTTGACGATTCATTAATTTCACCATGGCCAGATATATTTTCTGCCACTAACTTCTTCCCCTGTATTATGGAAATTTGGGATATAATCCCTCTGCCTCTTCCTCCTCTACCACGGAAACTTCTTTGAGAGGAGTCACCCCCTCTATACCGAGGTAACATAACCTGAAAAATCATTTATAAAAATTGGTTAATCTGAGCAATTTATGCTCATACCACATAATATCTTCATGGTATTTCTCTTTTGCTTTATTAGCATCTATAAATAAATGTGGATATTTTTCAATAAAGGAAATTCTTTCTCTGCAAGTATTAATTTTATTTTTAAGGTAAGAAATATTCTTACTGGTAGAAAATTGGTTGGAAGAACTTGAATAAGGATTTTGATTCATTTATAAAATCCTTGTAGTTGTAGCAATCTATGTTGCCTATTTTTTATAACGTCATTATAAAATTCTAATACCAAGATATCTTCTATATCATCACTTTCCTTCATTTTGTTTATAAGTGCAATTCTTTTCTCTTCATATAAATCAATAATTTCTCTATGTCCTCTGACTGAAATTTTGTTGATAATTCTATTACTATTACTTAAGGTATTAACACAGGGATGTCCCTGACACACGAATCCATCTCCTATGATTAAGGGATCCAATATTCTTGTAGAAATTCACGTGTCAGAAAATCAGGGAGATGGTTATCCTCTCCTTTTTTATAATGTATTTCAAAATCAAGAGGGGCTAAATGAGCCTGCCATCTAGCAAACATTTGTTTAGAGACATCATGTTTAAAATCTTTATTAAACATATACTTAGCAGATTTGCAATCAGTAAATATCTTGAATTTTTTATTATATAAATCATCCCGAAATTTTAATACACATTTAAGAATAGCGAGAATTTCTTTGGCAATAGTAGCATAATTTTTCTGACTATTATTCCATTTTCCAGAATGAAACCTTACTAAAAATATTTGTTTTGTAGAAGGACAAATTTGTTTAAGGATACCTCCAAAACCAATATTTGAAGCATCTGTTTCAATAATTTTTTCCCATGTGGGATTTGCTAACATTAAACAAGGAAGTAGTTTAACTTTACTCTTAATTAATTTAACCGCTTCTGTATGAATATTAGTCCAATGAATGGGTGATTTCTTAAGTCTCTCATATAAGACTGCTGCATCTGTAGCTAAATCCTTATAATAAGAGGAAATATAATTTAAGCTTCCAAGAAATCTCTGTAGTTGTGTTTTATCAGTGATTATATTTGGGAATTTTGAGGCAAATTCTATACTTCTATTAATAGGAATAATTTTTCCTTCTTGAATATTATGACCTAAAAATCTAATATTAGTTTGGAAAATAGACATTTTTGGTTTAGAAATCACTAAACCATGTTGTATGACTACCTTTTTAAATATTTCAAGGTGTTTAAAATGATTTTCAATTGTTTTTAAAAATACTAAAATGTCATCAATATAAACAATAATAAAATCAGTATAATGTATGAAAATATCATTCATTGTTTTCTGAAATTCAGAAGCAGCATTTTTCAAACCAAAAGGCATAACTTTCCATTCATAATGTCCAAAAGGAACATTAAAAGCCGTTTTATACTGATCTGTACCATTTATTTGGATTTGCCAATAACCTGATTTTAAATCAAATTTAGAAAATATGATAGCATCATATAGTCTGTCTAAAAGATCCTTTTTATTTGGAATTGGATGTCTAATCCACTTTAAAACTTTATTCAAAGGTTTATAATTTATCACAAGTCTGGAAGCACCCCTTTCTTGTTCACTATGTTTATTAACATAAAAAGTTGTACAAGACCAAGGTGAATTAGATGGTTTTATTAAACCTTTCTGTAAAAGAGATTCGATTTCTCTTTTACATAAATCTAAATATTCTGAATTCATCTGGCAAGGTCTAGCCTTAGTAGGTATTTTCTTTTCATCAAAATCTTCCTCATAAGGAAGTTCAACAATATGTCTTTTCCTATCCCAGAAAGCATTAGGATGGTCATTACAGATTTCTAAATATAATTTATTATAAACTAATTTTATTTTTTCTTGCAAAGTATTACTTTGAAGCTTCTGTTCTATGGTAAGAATACTTACTTCTTGTTTTAAATAATTTAAATGAGAAACTTTATTATCTAATAAATCTTTTAACTCATGCAAGAGTTTTGGAAATGGTTTTGTAATAAATTGAAAAGTGATTTCCTTTCCTTCAAAAGTTCCTGTAATACCTGAGTTATCAACTCTAGTTAGAGGATAAATTCTATCAACAAAAGCTGTACCAAGAATAATTTGATTGGTAATATTTTTAACAAGTAAGAAACTTGTTGGAATACAAACATTATTCTTACAAATATATGCTAAAGGAATTTTAAATTTTATATCTAAGTTTTCTCCTCCAGCATGACTTAGAGAATTAGTAGTTTCATGGAAATATCTTGTAGGAATTATTCCTTTTTGTATAACATTTATATATGCTCCACTATCTACTAAAGCAATAACTTCTTTTCTAAAATGGTTGTCAATTAATAAAGTAATTTTTATAAACCATTTTTGGGATATAACCATATTTAAATTTGATAAAAAGTTTTCTTCAAAAATATTTTCAATGAATTCATTTTCACCATACTTTACATGAGTATTAATTTGTTTAACCATTTCTAATCTGGTTACTCTTTCTTCCAAATCTTGATTATTATTTTTAAGATCTATAATTTCTTTCTTTAAATTCTTGATCTCCTTGTTTAGATCATTAACAGAAGTAGGAATTTCAATATTTTGTCTTTCCTTTAATAATTCATAAAAAAAATTCATGGAATATGGTTCCTGAGAAATTATAGGAGTCTGAATTCTTTCAGGTTCTTTACATGTAGAAGGAATATCTTCTAATTGCATTTGATCTATCAATTTTAATTTTAGCTCTGGATCCTTTATATGTTTTAAGAATTCCAACATATTTCCAGAGGTTAAAACATTGATATTCATATTCTTAAACTGTGAAAGAATTTTATAATAATCTTCTTGTTCTCCATTGTAGTGAATTTCACAAATATTTTCTTTAGAACAAGGCTTACAACAATAATCTGAATTCTGAGAACTTATTTCTTCTTCTTCTAAAACGTCAATTCCTTCAGAAGAATTATCATCAGAACTAGTTTCACTATTATTAGTTTGTGAATCTTCAGGTTCTGACTCAGAATTTAAAAACAATTTTTCTAAATTTTCTTTCATTAAATCATCAATTTTTAATTCATTGATTTTCTTTTTCATTCTGCACCTATTAGCATAATGACCTATTTTGCCACATTTATAGCAAGAAATCTTCCTTTTACTAGAAGCTTTTTCTTCTTTTCTTTTATTTTTTAGATCAATTTTCTTTTTAGAATTGTGTCTTCTTTTTTTATGATAAGGAACATTATCATATCCTGATTTGGATTTATGACTTTTAATTTTTCTGGAAGTGGTTGGAATATCCATACCAAATTGATTACAAAATTGTCCTAACTGATTTTTCTCATTTAAGTTTTGCCTTTTAATTTGTTGATTTAATTTTATTTCATTACATAAGGCTAATCCTTCTTGAATGCAAGTACCAATTAATTTTCCATAAGTATAATCTTCATAGGGTATATTAATCCTATCCCTTCTAAGATTTTTCCTAGCTCTTTCAGCAAATAAGTTAGGTAAACCATCAATAAATTTTGATTTCCAATGGGAATTATTACACTCAGGGAGTTCCATTAGCCTACTTAAGAAAGTATCTTTATACCATCTAAAATCAGTAAGGGTTTTACATCTTAAATTCTGTAACATAGTTCTTATGTTTTCACTATTTTCAGAAATTCTTTCTGTAAAATGTTCTAAAATAGTAACAATTAGTGTATAAACTGCATTCTCAATATTTTGACCATTCTCTTGTTTTATTGTTATATAAATTTCAAGTTTATTACTTTCAGATAAATAATTATCCCACCAGCCTTTTAATTGACCAGTAAATCCAACAACTATCATTTTAGCTACAGTGCTATCACTATTATTATTATTTTTACATATAGTACTATACATAAGCATTCTATGTGCTAATGTGTAAATTTGTTTTTCGGTAAAACCATCTAGATTCCATTCATAGATATTTTTTCCGTTGTAACTATTATTTACAGTATATTCTTGTTCTTCATGCAAAGTATCAAGGGGAGAAGGTCTCCTATAATAATATAAGCGTTGGGTTGGTCTATCAGCATATTTTTCAATTTTATTTATTTCATCAGTTATTTTGTTTTTGTAATTATTTCTACTGATATTATCAGAGAATTCAGTATTTGAGGTATTTATTTTTAACCCTTTAAACTTATCTTCAAGGAATTTTTCTAATTCTTTATGAGATTTTAATTTAAAATCTGATATTTCAGGTGGTGGCTGAAGATGAGAAGTGGAAACCACAATATTTTCTGGGGTTTTATCTTCTAAGTTTATCATAGGTCTCATATTTTTTATAACCGAGAAGATATCCTCGACTTTACTATGTAAAGCTTTTATTTGTTCTCCCAAAATATTCAAATAAATATTTGTATAATTATGTTGCTGAAATATTTGATTTATATTTTCAGTAGTTATTTGTAAAGAATCATTTTCTAATAATTTAGAAAAAACAGTAAAACTTATTATTTTATGATCTTTACTCATAGTAAAAGGGCTTTGAGGGAGGTACGTACTCTTCAAAATGTCACCATTAGAGAGTTTATAAGCTCTTTCCAATACTAAAATATGATTTTGTAAATAAGTAGTAACAAACCAAGGTACAAAATGAATAAATAGATTTTTTTCTGTAGTAAATTTATAAAATTCATTTTGAAAATAGATTTGCTCTTGGGAAGAAATATTTTTAAAAAACCAACTTCTAAAAGGTCTCCATCTCGGAAGATTGAATTTTGTTTTAATTTTTTCTCTTGCCTGAGATCCAAGACTAAAATCAATTTTGGTTGTAAAATCCATTATAATTCAAAATATCTTTCTGAAGCACTAACATCTGCTTCTTTTAAGTCACGGACCGATCCTTCCGGCATATCCTCATCATTATAAATTCCTTTACCTATGTTTTCTTTGTTGAGAAATATCTTTTCAACTCTATTATAGTCTAAGTTTTCTCTAATTTGAGAAGTAGAAGCTCTAGAAGGTGTAATTATATCATCAAATGGTGATATAAAAGATCTAACAGATGAAGCTCTGGAAATATTATTTCTTGGTCTATTTTTTATCATCCTTATAGAAACATCTCCTGAATGGGATTGAAATATAGATGAAAATTCATTGTAAATCTGAGGAATGGGTTTAACTGCCTGAGTTATTTTCCAGGTTTCAGGGAATGGAATTTCATCCCACTTAACCGCTCTTCTAGTGGTTATATTAGATTTACCAAGATTAGTTTCAATTATTATAGTTTCATTTAATTTTTTATCCATTATTCTACAATTTGGATTTAACGTAAATAGAGGTTTATAATAAACTCTATAGCAAACACACATCACTTCTGATCCATTTTCATAATCAAAACCATGAGTTTTAATATTTAAAGTAAGGGCATCTAATAAATTTATGTCAGTTGATGATAACTGTAAATTAGGATAAACATTAAAATAAACTGGTCCATGTGCCAAGCTAGATTGTATTATTCCCATTAAGGATCTTTTCCAACTTAGATTTCTACCATCTCGTAGAGCTGCAACAAAACTTTCTGGTAATCCTACCAAAGTCAAAGGTTTAAAAGCAATCTGAACTAATCCTATGTGAATAAACTTATGAGTATATTTATAAGGTAAAATATCTTTTTCATTTAACAATCTAATAGTTAATTCATCATGATCTAAGGAAATAGATTCCTCAGTAGTTTTTACAATCTGTTTAAGTCCAATTTTTTCAAAAGTACCCATTTTATATATGGTTTTTGGTTCAATTTTTGGAATAGTCCAACGATTTAACAATTCTAAATTCTGAGGAATATCATATTCCTGATTAATGCTATTTTTAATATTTTCGGTTTTACGGAAAATATTCATTTTCACAAAGCTTAATCATGTGTTAAACTATACAATCACTATATAGATTTTACCTCCATGGCTCTGATACCATTCTGGACCCAGGTACATAGTATAAGGCTTAAGATCAAATTGGCAAAAAGTTTTACAAGAATATAAATCCGTCAAATAATAATCTTAATAAACCCATGTTCAATATCAAAAAGCCCAAGGACGCCAACACACGGCTAAGAGGGGGCAAGGATATTTACTAATAGATTCATAAGATTATTCTTGCCAGAAATATCTTCTTAACCATGATCTTAATTTCTTATATTACTCATAACCCATGTACCAAAACAATACTTAAAACACATGGGGTTTCGGATACATAGTTATATATAGCTGAACATGATGAGGGCTATTTTACAAATATAACCAGCTAGGAATATCCGAGGAGATTCAAGATCGATCCGACCTATTTAAACTGTGATATCGGCTCGACCAGCCAAATACATATCTGGTCGACCTACTCTAATCGACCTATTGTCCGTTTCAGGGGACTTAATGGGCCATGCGATACTCCTAGGCCGTGCAGGATTCCAAGGCTAAATAGGACTCCTAGTTCAGTTAGGACATGAGGAATATTATAAATAGCGAATCTTACATTGTATTGAAGATCCAGAATTTAACCTACGAAATATACTACAACTGTTCGCCTTTCATATTATTGTTATCTACACGATTATGTTACTTTGCTTGTTCTTGAATTGCACCATCCTGAGTACTTTAACCAAACCCCTAATACATAAAATTGTGATCTTAAATAATTTACTGAGATTAAACCTTAGACGAAATTCGGTTAAATCAGTTGGCGCCCACCGTGGGGCAAGGTTAATTACTCGATCGAATATGGCCAATCCAAGGAAGAGCACACGTAACACTGGAAGGAGCACAACTTCTCAACATCCACGTGCTGTGGAGAATCCGCCTGAGAATTCCCAAAGAATCAGCGCAAGTAACATGCCGCCTCCCACTGAACACCAAAATTTAGATCAAGCAGGGGGACATGTTACTTCACATGAAAACAATAACCAGAATAATCTGGAACATCAAACTCTTAGCAGGAGTAGGGCTCCGAACTCACCTGTTCGATCCGCCCCTCATCCACCTTTACTGGCCGAACAAGAAAAGTTGAGACAAATTGCTCAATTAGTGAATTCTTTATGTGCTGGAATTCCACCAATTCCAAGAGCTGGAAATATTGGCCCTGGTATAGCCACTATTCCTCCGACCAGGTTGGTAAACAATATCAGACGAGCCCGAAGGGACAACGACCAAATTTCGGCAGAAGCTGAAAGCCCTGATGGGGATCAACGATCGCACATGTCCCCACCAAACGCAGCAAGAAGATACCCTGTTAGGAAAAGCAACCAGGCAAGAGCTGATGCTCGCCCTGAACCTTACGTATCCCGGGAAAAGACGGTAATTCCGATCGATGATGAAGAAGATCGCCGATCGTCGATCGACGAGCAACTAGGAGATTCTCCGAAAGAGACATCGAGAGGATGGTAGAAGAGCGAGTGGAACAAAGGCTTTTGACTTTGCAACAACCTTGGCCTCGTTCCCGAGAAATACAGGATAGTATAGCTGCCTGTTCCCCTTTCTGCTTAGAAATTAGGGAAGCACATGCTTGTGGATCTTTACCTGCTCGGCTCCCCAGATATGACGGAACCAGTGATCCGACCGACTATATCTTTAGTTTCACTAATATAATGAGCTTGTATGCTCATTCAGCAGAGTATACGGCCAAGTTGATGATCACAACATTCGAGGGGTTAGCACTGGATTGGTTCGGAAAACAACCGCCCAATTCGATCTTCAGTTTTAGAGAGTTATGCAACAAGCTGGAACAACAATTTGCTAGTCAGAAAAGACAAAAGCTTCCCATGAGTTATTTGGGAACTATAGTCCAGCAAGATGGAGAATCCTTAAGAGCTTGGTTAGCAAGGTTCAATGTTGAACTACTGAAGATCGATTCCTCGAATATTGATTATATTATATCTATTCTGTTCGATCTAACCAAGAATAGGCAGTTTGGTAACGCGTTAAGTCGGAAACAGCTAGAACCTTCGCTGAAATCATGACTTTAGCCTCCAAATATATGACCCAGGAAGAGATGAACTCTTTCAAAGATAAAAATAAGAAAGCGTCCGTTTCGGGACCCAAAAAACCTGAAAAACCCCCAATGCAGAGAGCCATGGATTCGCGAAGAGGAAACGTATTCCATAGATTAGAACATAACGGGAATAACCCTGAGAAAAGACCCAATGTCTACCTCAGGCCTCGATCTCCAGAAAGGAATATAAGAGATCGAATCAGTTATGTGGAGTTCACAAAACTAAATGCCCCAAGAGAAGACATCCTGGTGATACTGGAAAGAAATAATCTAATCCCCCCAGCAAAAAGAATCACACAAGCCAAACCTGGGGCAAAGAACTACGATTTATATTGTAGGTACCATCGAGCTCACGGTCATAGGACCGAGGACTGTTATCACCTGAAACAAGAAATCGAAAAATTGATTCAACAGGGTAGATTGAATGAATTCATAGATAGAGCAGATCGGAGAAGACAAAGGACAAGAAGTCCTAGAAGGAGGGAGGAAAATAGAAGTCCTCGTGATAGATCTCCCAGTAATCGTGCGCCCCGAAGAAATGAAATCGATGATGACCAGGTCAATGGTACTATACATGTGATCTCTGGTGGACCAGCGGGGGGGGGGGGATAGTCGGAATGCCAGAAGAAAGGTCGCACGATCTCTAGAAAAGGGGATTATGACCCCTAAAGAGGTATGGGCGCTCGAGAGTAAAAACTCCAACCAACAGATAATCAAGTTCGATGAAAGCGAAGTCCCCAGAAATCTGAATTGGGACAATAACGAAGACCACCCCGATTTTCCCATGGTGGTCTCACTGAAAATTGCCGATTTCAATGTCAAGAGAATTCTGATCGACAACGGAAGCTCGGCTAACATAATAGCCATCGAAGTGCTGAACCAGATGAACCTGGGAAAAATAACTCTCCAAAGAGTAGCTACACCACTGGTAGGATTCGGAGGATCAGAAATAGTTCCAGTTGGAACTATCAATCTGAGTGTAACTCTTGGGAACAAACCTCATCGAGTGATCAAAATGATAAAATTCTTAGTGGTTGAAGCACCATTCGCTTATAATGCCATTTTGGGAAGACCGGCATTAAACCAATTTCGAGCAGTTGTGTCAACCTATCACCAGAAAATAAAATTTCCTACAGTCTCTGGGGTCGGCGAAATCGTCAACGACCACTGCATGGCCTGGGATTGTTACAACACGGCACTATCTTTGAAAAGGAGCGTCGATCCTCTAACACCGTCAAAAAGAAAAACAGTAGGATCCTCGACGGAGAGATCTCATGAGCCTGAGTTGCCTAGCACGGATCGGATCGATAAAAAAGGGAAAGAGCCCATAGATCTGACTCTACGTGCGCCAGAGCATAAAGAGGTCAAGTTAATCGAGAATGATCCAACCAAAATCACCAGGATCGGAACTGAACTGTCTCCACAGGGAGAAATTATGTTAATCAATTTTTTAAGGAAAAATGTAGATGTTTTCGCCTGGAGCTCGGAGGACATAGTGGGGATCGACCCAAGAATCATAACCCACTCTTTGAAGATAGATCCGAGCGCAAAACCGGTCAGACAAAAGAAAAGAAATCATGGCCCTGTGAAAGACAAAATAATAAAAGCAGAGGTCGAAAGGCTTTTATTGTCTAAACAGATTAGAGAAATACACTTTACTGAATGGCTATGTAATGTCGTACTTGTCTCAAAAGGTGACAAGAAGGATAACAAGTGGAGAATGTGTAACGATTTCACAGATTTAAATAAATTATGTCCAAGAGATCCTTACCCTCTCCCAAGGATCGACCTATTGGTAGACTCGACAGCAGGTTTTGCAATTTTTAGTATGATGGATGCATTCCAAGGTTTCTATCAGATTTTCATGGATGAAAGAGATCAAGAAAAGACTGCATTCATTACCGAACAGGGCGTATATTGTTTCATAGTAATGTCGTTCGGATTAAGAAATGCGGGAGCAACCTATCAACGGTTGGTCAACTTGATGTTTAAAGAGTTGATCGGAGAAATAATGGAAGTGTATGTCGATGACATGCTGGTAAAAAGCATGAGTGAAGAAGACCACATTAAACACCTTGATCGTTGCTTCAAAATCTTGAGGAAGTATGGAATGAAGCTCAACCCCTTAAAATGTACCTTTGGGGTAAGGTCTGGAAAATTCTTAGGTTATCTGGTCCATGAGAGAGGCATCGAAGCAAATCCGGAGAAGATACGTGCTATTACTGAAATGAAGCCTCCTAGAAATATTACTCAGGTGCAAAGTCTGGTCGGAAAGATTGTTGCCCTTAATCGATTCATATGAAGGTCCGCAGATAAAAGTCTACCATTTTTTCAAACTTTGAGAAAAGCTAAGACCTTTGAATGGACCGAGGCTTGTGATCATGCATTCGAGCAGCTGAAAGAATATTTGACCTCGTCGCCCCTGCTCGCCAAACCCACGGAAGGACAACATCTATACATATACATTGCTATTTCCGAGGCTGCAGTGAGCTCGGTTATGGTAAAAATTGAGGGCTCGAAACACAAGCCCGTTTATTATTTGAGTAAATTATTGCAAGGAGCGGAAAAGAATTATTTAACAATTGAAAAATTCGCTCTGGCTTTGGTGACGTCAGCGCGTAGGTTGCGGCCATACTTTCAAACATACAAGATCATCGTACTTACCAATCAACCTTTGAGGCAAGTTTTATCAAAGCCAGAAGCCTCGGGAAGGTTAATCAAATGGGCTGTAGAATTGGGACAGTACGAGATCGAATATCGACCACGAACTGCAATCAAAGCTCAGATACTTGCTGATTTCCTTCTTGAAACTCCAAGTCTGCCGGAGACAAGCTCCGAAGCGACATCGACAAGCGATAACAGTATTATGATCGTCAATGACCTACCATGGCTTATGCATGTCGATGGCGCATCAAGCAGAGATGGTGGAGGTGCAGGAATTAATTTCCAAGGGCCAAACGGCGAGGATATGAATTATGCCATCACTTTAGACTTCGTGGTAACCAATAACGAAGCAGAATATGAAGCTCTAATTGCAGGGTTGGAAATGGCTATACAGGCCGATATAAAGATTTTGAATGTCTTGACGGATTCCGAGCTAATTCAGAGACAAATTAGCGGAATGTACGAGGCAAAAGAATACAACATGATAAAATATTTGGCGAAAGTGAAAGAGTTGACTGGGAAATTTGATAAGTTTGATATTCAAAATATCCCACGAGAAGAAAATCGATGGGCTGATCAACTATCTAGATTTACAGGGACAAGGGATGGTAAATCTAAAAGAGTAATCACCTGGCTAATCTCCAAAACACCTTCGATCGACCTCGATACTGTCCCAGTTACTGAAGTGATGGATATCGACTTGGCAGCAGACAGTTGGATGACTCCGTTAATCGCCTATTTGAAAGATGGATCACTCCCTAGCTGTAAAAATGAAGCTAGGAGGATAAGATATCGAGCGCCAAGATATGCAATGTTAGAAGGAAAACTTTACAGACGATCCGTCTCAGGAATTCTGCTAAAATGCATTCCCGAGCACAATTCCGAAAGCATCCTTAGAAGCATACATGAGGGAGAAGCTGGGAATCACAGTGGTGCTCGAGCACTTACGCTCAAATGCTTGAGAACAGGTTACTATTGGCCAACGATGTACGCTGACGCACAAGACTATGTAAAACACTGTCATTACTGTCAGGTACATTCAAATATAATACATCAACCAGCTGAGACAATAC
The DNA here is from genome assembly GCA_034814905.1 of Penstemon davidsonii. Classification (NCBI taxonomy): domain Eukaryota; kingdom Viridiplantae; phylum Streptophyta; class Magnoliopsida; order Lamiales; family Plantaginaceae; genus Penstemon; species Penstemon davidsonii. The sequence continues at coordinate 26,303 of JAYDYQ010000863.1, read as the reverse complement.
ACCCAATTCCGATCTGTTGGCCTTTTGATCAATGGGGAATCGATATAGTGGGACCGTTCCCGATGGCCAGATCGAAAAAGAGTTATGTTTTGGTCGCTGTCGAATATTTCAGCAAGTGGATTGAATGCATAGCCTTAGCTCGGATAACACAGTTCCAAGTTATAAATTTTCTCTGGAAAAATATAGTCTGTCGTTTTGGAATCCCAAGAATTTTGATTTCTGACAATGGAACCCAATTTGCTGGAAAACAAGTTCAAGAATGGTGCTCGAAGCTTGGAATACAGCAAAACTTCACGTCTGTCGGACATCCTAGAGCTAATGGACAAACTGAAGTAGCAAATCGAGAGATTGTCAAATCACTCGAGAAAAGACTGGACGACGCCAAAGGGAAATGGTTGGACGAACTGCCAGGCGTCATTTGGGCCAACAGAACTACTGTAAAAGCCTCAACGGGTGAAACACCATTTAGCCTAGTCTATGGGTCGGAGGCAGTTATCCCAGTAGAGGCGCTAGTCCCCAGCCCTAGAATTGAGCTCTACGAGGAGGAATCAAACGATCAACTGAGAAAGGATGACATCGATTTGAGTGAGACCTTGAGGGAAAAAGCCAGTCTGCGTTTACAAGCGGCTAAATCCAGCATGGAAAAAGCCTACAATCAAAAGGTGAGGATACGATCATTCAAAGAAGGTGATTTGGTACTTAAAAAAGTTGAAGTATCCAAACATGTGGGAAAGTTACAGCAAAATTAGGAAGGTCCCTATATGGTGATTGCGGTCGGCAAAAAAGGATCGTACAAGATAGCACATATGGATGGAACTCCGCTTCCTCGAACGTGGAATGCAGTAAATCTCAGAAGATTTTATGGTCGTTGAGTCCGAGACAGAAGTTTTGGAAATTAGAAAGGATTTACAAGAAATTAGTTTTTCAGTTTTTAGTCTGTTTTGTTATTTTCCTTTTAAGCACTAAGTACGCCTACGATTATAATAAAAGCTTTTGCTTATTTCCCCATATGTCACGTTCAAAAGACTTTTGTCAAAAAAAAAAAAAAAAAAAAAAAAAAACCATCTACAAAGGTTAAAACCAATAATTGGTATACAACCTAAAACATTTTGAGTAAAAACCGAATGAATCGGTAAACACTCACCGATCTACTAAAACGATCTACAAAGGTTAAAACCAATAATTGGTATACAACCTAAAACATTTTGAGTAAAAACCGAACGAATAGGTAAACACTCACCGATCTACTAAAACGATCTACAAAGGTTAAAACCAATAATTGGTATACAACCTAAACATTTTGAGTAAAACCGAACGAATCGGTAAACACTCACCGATCTACTAAAACGATCTACAAAGGTTAAAACCAATAATTTGTATACAACCTCAAATTTTTGAGTAAAACCGATTGGGTCGGTATAAACTCATCGATCTCCTCACGACCGATCTACAAAGGTTAAAACCACAGTTGGTATAAAACCTAAGTATAATAAATCTTTGAGTAAAACCGATTGGGTCAGTATAAACTCATCGATCTCCTACACGAACGATCTACAAAGGTTAAAACCATAGTTGGTATAAAACTTAAGTATAATAAATCTTTGAGTAAAACCGATTGGGTCGGTATAAACTCATAGATCCCCAAAACAAGAACGATATACATTCATCAATCTCATAACTAACGATCTACGTAAACAAACAGCTGATATAATGTAAAATTTTTATTAACACTGATAAAAATGTACATCGGAAAGATACATAAACTCCCCTAGCTAAAATCAACAGCAAATTCTATTACATGATAAAGAAAGGAGCTAACAAAAGGACTTCAGCTTGATTTATCTCTGTATTTCTCTCAGAATTCTTGCCACCAGTTAGGACCACAAAGCTTTGGAATCAGAAAGAGCTTTGAGAGATCATAATGTTACAACGGTCGATGGTGGTCAGCATTTTATGATCATACATTCTCGTTTTAATGAACTGACCAGCTTTCCACCGACCACGTAAATAATATATCGGAACCCCACAACACCGACCTTTACCCATTTACGTAGGTTGGTCGGTTAGTGGTAGGCATTCCAATCCATTCCCCTTATTAGGGGTCGGAGATTTCATGGTTTTTGAGAAATCCCCACTTTCCGATTCCGCCCATACCAAGTCGACGTAATAAGTGTTTTGTTTGATTCTCGAATTAGGCGAACGACCGCCATTTTGAACAAAGAGGAAGTACATTTGTTTAAGGTTTTTTACTTCTAATGGTAACTAGATGGAAGATAAAGATTCCTTTTATAGACAGGGTGAGCTAAAATCCAACGGTGAACCTCGCATCCAATCAACGGCAATGACACCACATCGGGAATTACATTACAAAGTCATAACTACAAGTTTTAAATACAGGAATGGAAATAAATGCGTTTATGAGCCGGTCAAAATGGAAGTCTTATATTAGATCGATGGAGACAATACAAAGACTATCATAGCAGAACTATTATTACATGTCGAATATTCATCGATCAAAGTGCATTAAGCAATTACACCTATAAAATAACAAAAGAAAAGAATCTGGTCTCCAAACGCTTCAAAGTTTCCTCGGAATGATCATCTTTTCTTCTACCTTGAGAACAGTGACGAGAAACTAATGTTCAGGCATTCTTCTCAAGATCGACGTCTGACGATCATCGAGAGAAGGATACATGTCTTCTCAACTCGACCACCTCGAAAAAGCTGATAATTATTCCTTACGTAGTAGATTAGGGATCAGAAGGATCTCATGCATGACATCGTCGACCTGTTAGAAACAAGTTGATTTCGATAAGCATAGAATCCTGCTTTCCTCTAATCTCGACCTCTATCATACGGCGTGGTTTATGGTCGACTAATCCCCAGTTATAAGATTCGCCCGACCATCACCATATGAAATGGAGATCTCTTCTTTCCAATTCCTCCCATACCGAGTCGAAGATTCATCATTTGATAAGATAACACATTTTGGTGGACGACAATGCTTGTAACAATAACAATACTTGTTGGAGAAGTTCATTTCTGAGAATGAGGAAACATGGAATGACCCTTTTTATAGACAGGGGATAAAGGATCCAATGGTGTTATATTGAGATCCTATCAACGGTCCAGATCAACAGTGTTACTAGGATAGTTCACAATGTTTGATATATGATCGATCATTGCCATAGAACTAAAAGTACAAGACTCCAGATAAACTGGTCAAGAATAATTGATTTTATTCAGATATTTAAGAGGATCGTTACATTTCACGGAAACAGCCAAATCATCAGGAAAAATTACATTTATCTTCAAAGTCTAATTACAATTATTACAAATACTATGATAGGATAGTGCCCAGCAAGCCAATGTTAATTAGCTTGTAAGAGGACTACCTTCTTATGGTTTAATAATTAATACGACCGTTTATTTATAGTACGTAAATTAAACAATGGCCAACTTCATCTCTCGCGAACTTATCTAAGCGATTGGATGAAATCCTAAGGTCACATTCGACTATGGGACGATTCACTTCCGTATTGAGTGCAATCATGAAACAGTCTCTAAGGTCGTGATCTTAAAACCCGTTCCAAGTCATAGATTCCAAACGAGACGGGGTATCGAAGGAATCGCCAAGACTTGTACGAGTATGCATGATTCACATGGAGTGAATTTGTAGAGTTTCATGAACAAGACATTTGATGTCAGTGCATATGACTAGGTGGTTCGATAGGGGATCGAACGCATCGAACGACCCGAACAGAGAAACCCATTGTGGAAGCGCGTGACGCATATCGGTGATGGGATGTTTCTCAAGACTTATAATAGTGTACGATTTAGTCCTTAGACTTGAGGTACTAGGGCGAATTCGGTGCATGGGTGTACGTATTTAGATTTAGGTACTGGTCACGTAGCCTGACCTTAATGTACCTAAGTTGGGTGCGTATAGTCGTGTACGCGAGTGGTTAGTACTAAGAAAGGATCTATCGACTCATCCTGATAAGGTGGGAGAATTTCCTATACGTTCTTAGATAATATGTTCCGAGGAACCTGCGGCCGCAGTCGGTGACGGATTTGGAAAGGAGTTTCCAAATTTAGCAGTCACACTGGAATTATTATCCTGAATTAGAAAGTATAGTTGTCGAGATAATTAGAGGTGCCGGTCAATTCACAAACCCTAGGTCTCGGTCGGGAAATTAGGCTTTGGAAGGACCGTATGTACATGGCAATTATAAGAGGTGAGGTTCACAAGATCAATTCACCTGAAGTTGGGCTTCATGGGCTTGTGGCTAGACATCGACCATGAAGTGTGGGTACTCCTGAATTAATAAAGGAGATTAATTCTGGAGTGGTCAATTAAAAGTGTTTAATTGATCGGAGCATTTAATTGCTCATTAATTAAATCACGAAAGTCGTGGGCCTGCTGCCAATTGATGGTGAACCCAGAGGGTCACACACAATACAGTTGGACAGTGACAGTCATGAAAGGAAATAATTGATTTAAGGAAGTTAAATCAAAGTTAATGAATTAAAGTGTTAATTCAAAAAGAAGAATTATTAATTAGAATATCTAATTAATTTATTAGAGTGTCTAATTAATTAATTGGATTATCTAATTAATTATGAGATTAATTAAAGTAGTTAATTAATTAAATGGAAGAAGAATATATCATGCAATTTTCGGATTTGCATGATTATGGCATAAGGGGCGATTTTTGTGGCTAAGGTAAGTTGGAAGAATTTGTTTCTTGTGGGACAAGAAAGAAGGGAGAGATTCATGTATATCTAGTTTCCTAATGAGATAAGGAAAATCTATAAGATATACATGTATATCTTATTTCCTAATGAGATAAGGAGAAGAGATATTGATGTACATGGAAAAGGATATCTATTAAGAGAAGGACTCTTCTCTTATAAATATCTCTCTTCATAATTCTTTCATAAGTGATTAAAAACACAAGAGAAAAATATAGCTGAAAATTGAGAAGAAAAATCGACCAGCCCTAGCCAAAAGGCCAGTGTCGCCGCCGCCCTCTTCTTCTTCTCTTCTTCATCTGGATCTGGTTCAAGAGCTGGATCCAGTTCCAACTCTTCCTTCACTGACAAGTTTCCAAGATCTAGTTCGTAGCCTGTGACTTGGAAACGTTGCTACAATCCATCTGGTGTGGATACATTCTGGAGGTGAGACAATTGGATCACTGCATCGTGAATCAAACAAGAAAAGCCGGAATCAGTTTTGAGGTATTTCGCAAAACACCCCTTTGTTTTCTGTTACTGTTTGATTCAACCTATTTCATATAAATAATATGGAGATCGATTACGGGACTGATGGGGTGCCTCGGAAAATTTTAAAATTCCGCACTTTTGTTGTTTTGACAACCGAGGCATACCCAACAGTGGTATCAGAGCCAACTCCATTATTATTATGTGAAAAAGGCCTGAACATAATTTAATATATGATATTGGTGATAATTATGTTCTGTGTGATGATTCTTGCTTGTTATGATATTATGTATGCTTGGATAAATTTGCATGAATGAGTTTGGGCCGATTTTGAATTTCCGAAAATTAGTGGACTGTTTTTGCAAATAGCGATTTTCAAAAAACTGGACCAAAATTGAAAATTTCGTTTTCTGCATGTTTCTGGACTGAAATTGTTATTTTCTGGATTTTTTGAAAACTGGGTCGTTTTTGCAATTTCCGTAAGTTGGGGCTGTTTTGTAATTTACGTAAAGTTCAGGGGTCTGTTTGCAATTAACGAAAATTTCTGGGTAGATTCTGTAAGTTCCTGTTTTCTGGACTGATTTGCAGCTGTCAAAATTTTTGGGTTTAAACTGTTAATTCCCGAAACTTGAGGGGTCAAAAATATAATTTTCGAAAGTTAAGGGACCAAACTGTATTTTTCAAAAGTTGAAAAACAGAATCTGTATTTGTGCATAAAAGGTGTTTTTGTTTATCCGAAAATTAATTTTATCATAATTAGTAGAGACTAAAGTAAGGATCATGGACTATTTTAAAAAGGGGTTTTAAAATATGGAGGATAAGAAATATGTAAAAGTTGTTTGCTTGTTTCTTGCTCTACGTGAACTGTTTACGTGGTTTTCGATCGTGCCGAGCCTTGACCCTAGGGTAGATGTGATTGGTTTAATTTTAATTGTGTTGTTTTTATTGGGCCTGCAAGCCTTAAAGTTTTTGGGCCACTTTGAGCCCTTGTAATAGAATAGGGCTTTACTGTTTTAAATAGTTTAGGATGGAGGCCCATTACAAGCAAGGTGGAGGCCCAAGAAGGAATGAAGGCCATGTATGCATGGTTATTATTGTAATAGCCTAGGTCCATTAAGAACCCAATTAGATTGACCAATTGGGCCAACATCATGGCTCGATGCTGGCCCGCATAGGAGGCTCCCGATCGAAAACATACTGTGATAGCATGCATGCTAGGCGTGAATGTTTTATTTTTGTTTGTCGATTTATTCATGGCTTGTATGTGATGCGCGCTAGTAATTAGATCGTAAATAAAAGATAAAGCATAATTAATGCGGTAAGATCTCGAGGAGAGTTTCTTCAAACTTTCAAAACCGAAAATCCCCTCTTGAATAAATATTAAGTCATATTGGGTTAACTATAAAATGAAGTTTTATAAATCCAAGCCTTCCATTAATAGGAACTAGCGTGAGTTGTCTACTTATCGATTAAGGTGATCCAGAGTCTGGCACCCGAGGCGAAGAAAGGGACAATACGCGAAATTCCTTGATTCTTGTTTTTCTTTAAAACTCGACAAGGGTGGGGACTGGTCGGGACATGTATATCGACCGATAACCAGTTACGGGGATTTCATGACCGGGCCCGTTGCTCATCGTGATTAATGGGTTAGACTTAACGAATAGTAACATTTATGATGTAGCAGTGCTAGATAAATGTGAAAACCGAGGCAAAATAACTTGAAGGTTGTGTAGGGACACAATTGGTAAAAGTATACCTACCTAGGGAGTTAATTGTATGGCCACGAGTCGTGGGTGCAGTTAATGTCTGCCGGGACGTCAAGACCTACTAGGAATTAGGATTTCCCGAACAAATAAGGGGTTATTGTTTCGATAAAAATAGTGGGAGAACTTTTTCGATAAAAAGTCCAATTTTCGTTAATTATAAGTATTTTATTAAACCTATCTGCTTATTGTTGTCTTTTAAATTGTTTATATATAGCCGTTCAAAATCCACAATCATGTACGAACAAACTTTGGGACAAATCATGAGTTTATCACTCTACGAGACAAGCATGGTTGGGTTCGACAATGTTAGAGAATATTGTTCTTACCTAATCAAGATGATGAAACGAATCAAAAAGCTAGGCGCTGATTTGGATCAGAATGATGAGATAGAAATTATTCTCACTGGCTTGTCTGACTCATTCTCTCATTTTGTGCATCATTTGGAAATTCCATGTGATGGGATTAAGACAAAAGATTTGCGCAAGTTGTTGGACAAATATGAGAAAGCCCATCTACAGGGATTGGGTCTGAGTGAAGGAAAGGATTGCCCCTTGTGTAAGGAAGATAAGCAACTAAGGATGCTTGCTGGAAATAAATTCCTGAAGAGAATTAACAACGGTATGACCTAGTTATTTCTCTTTGATGTATGACATCTCATAGACCCTCATATCTGTAAAGTGTTTGCAGGTGATGACGGCATTCCCTTGCCCTTGGGAAGAAGGGCATTCCTTGGAAGGAGGAGGCAAGAGTTGCAACAATATATAAGGGAAAAATGCTTCAGGAGTTGGGTCGAGAAGAATCTAGACTTTACTTTTTAGCAAAGTGTTTTACTTAGTTTTTCGTCTTAGAATAAGTTTTGGTTTTATTTTGTTTTTGAATATTATTTCGAATTTTTGTACAAGACAGCATTGCTTTACCATTATGAATGGAATATTATTTAAAGCTTTTACTTTGTACAAAATATTGATGCTTTACCATTATGAATGGAATGTCTTTAAAGCATAGAAATGAATCAATGATAAACAATTAAAACTTCAAGTAAATTGTATGCTAAATCGAGAAAAGTAAAACAACAAGATAATCACCCACATACTTGAAATGCACTTTTTGGACATATTTCCAAAAGAATGATTCGAAAAGGTTGATTTCATTTGAGATTCTTGAAACATAGAACTTAGATGAATTCGCATCTTACGAATCTTGTCTCAAAGGAATAATGACCGAAATAAAGTTTGCTAGGCATTCTAAGCATATCAACCGAATGGATTTAATCCATGAGGACAAACGTGGAGAACTAAAAGGTTAGTTCAAAAGGACGTTACTTCAAATATACTTACGATTTTTAATCGTCAAAAGCATATGAGTACTTTGTGAAAGTACAGTTCCAAAACTGTTGAAATGTTCAAAGAAGTTTTTGAAATGAAGTAATTAAGAGCATAATGTTGAAACCATTTGATCTAATCAAATTGGACGAAACATAAGCTATAAAATTCCTCGATTATCTGAACGAGAATAGAATTCTCATGGAGCGAATTAAGTAGGAATTGAACTTGGTTAGACCTAGTTCATTTCACGATAAGACTTCGCTGAACTTCCTTATTTACTTTTGGGGATAGCCTCCCCTGACTCTTCAAAAGATACTTAGGCTAGTACCTTTCGAAGTAAGTCCTTACACAACCGAACCATATACGATGTGGCATATTACCCTTGCACGATAAATTGGATGGTAGATCCAATTCGCGCAAATTTGTGGGATATCCAACGAAATCCATTGGATATCTGTTCTACGACAATGAGAAACAATAGGTCAATCGTTTCTCATAAGTACCCGTTCCTCTGTTGATGAATTCTTCGTCAAAGGAAATAGGAAATGTCATGGAACTTGATGAAGTCCAAGATCTGGACCCATCCCCACAAATAGTGGGAGCAAATCCTAAACCTACTGAACCAAACTACGCACAAACACTTCGTGATTCAAATCAAATTCGTAAGGAACTCAAAATTCCATTTTACGAAATTGATAAATTGGAAATTGATCCAAGATTACAAAGAAACTATGTTTGACATAGACTTAGGGATGTGGCATGAGGCCATAAGATCCGAAATGGAAAGGTTCAACTTGTTTGACACGCTTAATGGCGGAAGGTTATTCTTCAAAAGCTTTTTAAAGACTGATGTAGATACCTTCTCTCCATTTTGCAAACGTCAAAATTCATTTCGAAATTATTAGCCATAGAAAGGTAGTTTGACTACCAAAATATGACTGTTGGATATGAATCCTGCCTTTCGCAATTTTGGAAATTGATGAGAAGATCGTTATTCAAATCCAAAGGTCAATCTATGACTTTTAACAGAAATCCCAAACTTGGAATATGCGACTTGATATGATGATCAAGACAGTTGACTTTGTCAAAAGGCATATGGATTCCAATTGTGCAATAGAATCAGTGGGAGCATAGTAAAGTTCGTAACAAAACATGACGACGTTCTGATTATCAAGGACGATATCAGAATATCAAACGCAAACGAAAGCGTGTTTTTCACGCAATTCTCCATGATAAGATTTGAGAATTACATCTCACGTATTGGCAATACGTATCCATAGAGATAGAACAAAGTAGACGTTGCAATTCTCCAAATCTAAGTACATAGACTAATTATTGAATGAACAAAGTAAAAGTGCATAGATCCGAACAATTTAATTTATCATAACAAGCAAGAATCAAAAACAGAACACAACAAACACATATATCCATATACTTTGATGTGTTCAGGCCTTTTCATATGTGCATAATAAATTTGGCTCTGATACCACTGTTGGGATTTTATGGGTATGATTGTCAAAAACAACGTTGCGGAATATAAAATTTTTCAATTTTTCATACACCAATTCCCAAGAACATTTATTAGCACATATGAATAAGGTTGAATACAATTTAGCAACAAATTACTAAATTAAAAGTGGTAAATCGAATTTACCTCACCACAGGCAAGGTGGTGGTTTCTCCGATCTTCTCTTCTCGTTCACTAGAGCACCCCAAGTGTTGTGCCTCCAGAGATTAGTCCACACCAGTTGGATTGAATGACTCCTTCAATTCTTAGGCTTAGAAATGGAAGAGAAGGTTTCTTGTCAATGGCTGATCTAGATCTAGATCTAGATCTAAGTGAAGGAGAGAGCAAGAGGGAGAGAGGGGGGCCGCCAAGTGAGGGGGGCGGCTAGGTCTAGGTTTTTGCTTTTGGGGTTTGAGTCTCAACTTAGACTCCTTTAAATAGCCACCTCCAAAGCCCCTTTGTGTGCAAGACTTGCTATTGGGCCATTAATTAAATTGGTCCATGTCTTGCATTAATTTAATTAAACCCTTTAATTAAATTAACCCAATTTTAATTATCTCCCACTTTAATTAACTCTTTAAATCAAACCTTTCCTTAATTGACTGTCACTGTCCAACTGTATTGTGTGTGACCCTCTAGGTTCACCATCAATTGGCCGTAGGCCCACGACTTTCGTGATTTAATTAATGAGCAATTAATATTCAATTAATTGCTCCGATCAATAACTCCTTTAATTGATCACTCCAGAATTAATCTCCCATTAATTCAGGAGTACCCACACCTTATGGTCGATGTCTTGCCACAAGCCCATGAGGCCCAACTTCAGGTGAATTGACATTAGTGAACCTCACCTCTTATAAGTTCCATGTACATACGGTCCCTCTAACGACTAATTTCCCGATCGAGACCTAGGGTGTGTGAATTAGTCAGCACCTCTAATTATCTCGATTCTGTACTTTCTAATTCTGGATAATAATTCCAGTGTGACTGCTAAATTTGGAAACCCCTTTCCAAATCCGTCACTGACCATGGCCATGGATTTCTCGGAATGTATTATCTAAGAATGTACAGGAAATTCCCTCATTCATTACAATGAGTCGGTAGATCCTATCTTGATGCTAACCACTCGCGTATACGACTGTACGTACCCAATGTAGGTGCACAATGGTCAGGCTACGTGACCGGCTCCTAAATCAAAGCACGCACACCCGTATACCGAATTCGCCCTAGCACCTCAAGTCCAAGGACTAAATCGTACACTGTTATAAGTCCTGAGAAACATCCCATCACTGATATGCTTTACGCACTTCCACAATGGGTTTCTCTGTTCGGGTCGTTCGATGCGTTCGATCCCCTATCGAACCACCTAGTCATATGCACTGACATCAAATGTCTTGTTCATGAAACTCCACAAATTCACTCCATGTGAATCATGCATAATCCTACAAGTCTTGACGATTCCTTCGATACCCCGTCTCGACAGGAATCTATGACTTGGAACACTTTTGAGATCACGACCTTAGAGACTGTTTCATGATTGCACTCAATACTGAAGTGAATCGTCCCATAGTCATGAGTGATCTCAGGGTTTCAACCAATCGCTTAAATGTGTTCGCGAAAGATGAAGTTGGCCATTAGTTTATCTTATTAAATAAATAAACTTTGCGTATTAATTAATAAATCAAAGATTCATACAAGATAAAATAGTCCTATTACAAGCTATTGAGTTGGCTTGCAGGGCACTATCCTATCATATGCATGATTCACATGGAGTGAATTTGTAGAGTTTCATGAACAAGACATTTGATGTCAGTGCATATGACTAGGTGGTTCGATAGGGGATCGAACGCATCGAACGACCCGAACAGAGAAACCCATTGTGGAAGCGCGTGACGCATATCAGTGATGGGATGTTTCTCAAGACTTATAATAGTGTACGATTTAGTCCTTAGACTTGAGGTACTAGGGCGAATTCGGTGCATGGGTGTACGTATTTAGATTTAGGTACTGGTCACGTAGCCTGACCTTAATGTACCTAAGTTGGGTGCGTATAGTCGTGTACGCGAGTGGTTAGTACTAAGAAAGGATCTATCGACTCATCCTGATAAGGTGGGAGAATTTCCTATACGTTCTTAGATAATATGTTCCGAGGAACCTGCGGCCGCAGTCGGTGATGGATTTGGAAAGGAGTTTCCAAATTTAGCAGTCACACTGGAATTATTATCCTGAATTAGAAAGTATAGTTGTCGAGATAATTAGAGGTGCCGGTCAATTCACACACCCTAGGTCTCGGTCGGGAAATTAGTCTTTGGAAGGACCGTATGTACATGGCAATTATAAGAGGTGAGGTTCACAAGATCAATTCACCTGAAGTTGGGCTTCATGGGCTTGTGGCTAGACATCGACCATGAAGTGTGGGTACTCCTGAATTAATAAAGGAGATTAATTCTGGAGTGGTCAATTAAAAGTGTTTAATTGATCGGAGCATTTAATTGCTCATTAATTAAATCACGAAAGTCGTGGGCCTGCTGCCAATTGATGGTGAACCCAGAGGGTCACACACAATACAGTTGGACAGTGACAGCCATGAAAGGAAATAATTGATTTAAGGAAGTTAAATCAATGTTAATGAATTAAAGTGTTAATTCAAAAAGAAGAATTATTAATTAGAATATCTAATTAATTTATGAGAGTGTCTAATTAATTAATTGGATTATCTAATTAATTATGAGATTAATTAAAGTAGTTAATTAATTAAATGGAAGAAGAATATATCATGCAATTTTCGGATTTGCATGATTATGGCATAAGGGGCGATTTTTGTGGCTAAGGTAAGTTGGAAGAATTTATTTATTGTGGGACAAGAAAGAAGGGAGAGATTCATGTATATCTAGTTTCCTAATGAGATAAGGAAAATCTATAAGATATACATGTATATCTTATTTCCTAATGAGATAAGGAGAAGAGATATTGATGTACATGGAAAAGGATATCTATTAAGAGAAGGACTCTTCTCTTATAAATATCTCTCTTCATAATTCTTCCATAAGTGATCAAAAACACAAGAGAAAAATATAGCTGAAAATTGAGAAGAAAAATCGACCAGCCCTAGCCAAAAGACCAGTGTCGCCGCCGCCCTCTTCTTCTTCTCTTCTTCATCTGGATCTGGTTCAAGAGCTGGATCCAGTTCCAACTCTTCCTTCACTGACAAGTTTCCAAGATCTAGTTCGTAGCCTGTGACTTGGAAACGTTGCTACAATCCATCTGGTGTGGATACATTCTGGAGGTGAGACAATTGGATCACTGCATCGTGAATCAAACAAGAAAAGCCGGAATCAGTTTTGAGGTATTTCGCAAAACACCCCTTTGTTTTCTGTTACTGTTTGATTCAACCTATTTCATATAAATAATATGGAGATCGATTACGGGACTGATGGGGTGCCTCGGAAAATTTTAAAATTCCGCACTTTTGTTGTTTTGACAACCGAGGCATACCCAACATACTAGTCCTACTTTGCTACTCCTCGAAATGATCTGCTCCTTCAAATTCGACCTACTCCTTATTCTCAGACTACTACCACTGCATAGAAACAAGGAACATGCAGAAGTGCGTATATTTGCTGATGCTGCAAGAGAAGCATGCTGCATCAGAGGTCGATCACGATATCAAGCTAAAGCACACTGAGAAAGGAATGGTTCAGAGGCTACTTTTTTCTGCAAACGAGGAAGGAAAGAACTTTGCTGTCATACAATTGAGACAGGTTCGTTCTCCATGCCTTGGAGACAAGTTTTCGAGCATGCATGGACAGAAAAGCATACCTTCCCCAGGGATCACCACCATTTTTAATGAACTAACCAGCTCTCGCTTCTCCAAAAAACAATTTGGTTTGATATCTCCACCAAAAAGTATTTCGTTTTAATGAACTAACCAGCTCTCGCTTCTCCAAAAAACAATTTGGTTTGATATCTCCACCATAATCGACATGCCATAAATACCAAAACGAAATACTTTTAGGAGACATGTTGTTTCTATCGTTTAAGTTTCCTACTTCTCAAATGGGTTATTTATAGCATGGGGAAATGTTCAATCAATGCACAAAGGCATACGAACCGTCCTACAGTTACGGTACAACTACCAAATTGGATTCTTCTCTCCCAAGAATTTTGAAAACAGTTATTGATTGAACAAACAGATCGAAAAGACGCAGAAGTCGAACAAAAAGCATGATCTTCTATTCATCAGGCAAAATGTATATTTACATTCCATCTTAAAAAAAAAATGAAGGTCTTTGTCTACTGTTCGTGAGCATGATCGGGAATCGTCGGATAACCAAGATAGGTCATCATTTCTTGGGTACGCTGCTTATATCCAAGAGAAAAACCTCTGTCAAACTCTTGCTCTTTCAGCTGGAGAAGATTTTGTTTTTCCTTAGTAAGCTGCTCTTTATCAGACTCCAGGCTGCTATTTAGTTGAACAAGCTCTTCCTTCTCTTTGGTAAGCCTCTCAGTGGTAGCTCGGAGATGCTCAACCTCAGTCATCAGCAATCGATGAGCAACAGCAATTGAGTTCACCCGTTCGAGGGATTCTTCTCGAGCAAAGTAAAATTCGTCATTTTGAATCCCGAGCTAGAGAGCTTCATGCTTAGCCTGTTAAGAAAAAATGGTAAGGAACTTCAAAAGTCTAGATATCTATTAACAACAACAAAGATATGCTTACCATTTCTAAACGCTTGAAAATGGACTGAACGAGACGTAAAGAAGAATGGTTCTGCAGTTTGTCGAGCTCTTTGGGCAAAATCGTACCCATTCCCAGGTTCCAAGAAACCCCATCAGGATCAAGAGTTGTTGGAATACATGCGTCTGTCGAGACCCCACCAGATCGACGCATCCCGAACTCAGTTATTTCTTCGACCTGTTCCTTGAACGGACGATCATCTAAAAGAGACGGATCGTCCGCCGTGTTTTCGAAGCCAGAGCGGCTGGGACCAGACCCAGTTTTTAACACTTCTTGGGAAATGGGGACTGGGGAGATGGCTTGGGTATGTTGAGAACTTGAAACAACAACCTGTGAAGTCAAAGGAGCAAAGAAAGACTCAGGGATGTCTTCTACAGAACCCCTTAATTGCAGTATTGGATCAATCTCGGAATTGGGAGCAGTAGTCACCACCTGTGCGCAACCTTCTTGACTTGAAGATTGATTTGTTGCATCTCGGTCGGAAGGGGGACGTTCATTCACTGATCGTTCAACTGGAAGAGGAGAAGCAGCTCGAGACTCCTCATTCGTTATTGGTTCCACGGGATGAGGAGAAATAGTTCTAGATTCCTCGTTTATTGACTGATCGACTGGAGGAGGAGTAGCACCTCTGGACTCCTCGTTCGTTATTTGCTCCACAGGAGGAGGAAGAATAGTTCTAGACTCTTCGTTTGTTGTTTGATCTACTGGAGGATGAGAAATAGATCGAGAACCTTCGGTCTGGCAAGCTTCCAGAATTTTCGGATCAACCAAGGGACTACGGATCGAAGCCCTTGAAAATTCCATCGAAGAGTTCGTAGTTTCCCTTGTCGGAGAAGGAATGTTCTCCACTATCTTCGGATGACCGCCGGACGGGGAGGACTGCGGACCTGATCGAGGTATGGCTTCTCGAGAAGAAGGTCCCCCTTGGGAAGACGATTGATGATAACTTTCTGTTCGGGATTTCTTCCTCGGTATATCTCGTCGGGATGGACCCCGCAGAGATCGTTTGACAGCTCCAGAAAAGAGGTTGGAACTCATGATCAAAAAATCAGAAGTTCTTATGAAATATCGAGTTGTAAGCTCCGATCAACAGCAAGAAAATTTTATATTACAAGTGGGGACGCGCGGTAAAACCCCAAAAGATTTACCTTTATATATAGCAAAGGAAATGACAAATATGTCCTCAAACCTTGGCGCGCGCAGTAAAAATTCAAATATATGACAAAAACGGTTCTTCAAATGCATACTATGATCATCAAAATGACGAAGAATATCTCAGTTAAAATCATATATATCACAAAAGGAATTTTACATATTCTACGAGATTTGCTACACAAAAGACCTAAACTTCCAAAAAAAAAAATAATAAAAACATCCTAAGTTGGGGAGTTAGTTTCCTTCGGGGACGATCCATCTTCTTCTTCTTCATTGCTTTTGTCGACCTGATCCCCTTCAGTATCCTCTTCATCATCGCCGTCTCCCTCTTCGCTTGCTTGATCCCCCAGGATATCCTTTGTTAACTCCAAATCAGGGGCTGGCACTGAAAATGGAGTTCCGTACTCATCGACCAAGTGAGCCAGAGGGTGATTACTATACTCGACAGAAGGCAAGCAATCAGCAGGGTAGTCTTGAAGTCTTCGATCTTTTTCGATAACCATAACCCGGCGGTATTCATCGCGCCTATCAGGGATCTGCCCAGACTCTATTAATTGATCGACGCCTTTATAGAATGAGCTCAAGAGCAGACTTCCGATCTTCTGATGAATTATGGCAGTATGCACGGGGGAATCGAGAAACTCTCGGACGATGGGTTCGACGTCGGGCGATCGGTGATCATCAATGATCCTATCTAGATCCGAAGAACCATCCTCTTTTGCCGCGAGTTGAGATCGAAGCGAGGCGATCTCCGACTCCAGTTTGCTAACTACAGTGGCATGTGAAACTCGCTGCTCATCCATTTCTCGAGTTAACTAGTCGACCTGGGCCTGATATCGACTAGCATCTGTCATCATACCAATAATATGCGGATTGTCAGTTTCCAAGTTCTCATTGGCAAGAGGAACAGATTGAGTCTCAGTGGAAGCTCGAGAGTTACCGATCTGAGCAAGTTGATCTTCAAGCTCCTTAACCCTGGCGGTTAAAATGTTGTTGCTTTCTTCAACATATTTGCATTGATCTCTATGCAATGCCATATCATATAGCGCGGACACCAAGGCATTACCCGTCTGCGACAAGAAAAATTGTCTAAATAACAGACCAAGAAAAATATTGAGGGCTATTAAAAGAACGGAAGGAGTTAAAGAATATTACCACTTCATGAGCGTGAGCTGCCCTTGCCAGCTGTTCGAGAGGTTTTTTCTTGATCGTCCTATTTACGTCTTGAATAAAGGTCGAAGATAGGAGAAGTCGAATGGATTTATCGACGACGTTCTCCTTATCATCTGACACCAGTGTATCCTTCTCGGAATATCCGGCCGCCCGTTTCCCTTGAAGATGACTCTCAATCATGTCTACCAGGGAAGCCTTATGACTAATATCTCCGACGTGAGTGAAATATTCTCCTCCTTTGTCGAAGAACTGGGTCCTTCTTTTAGCTTCAGGGCCGGTAGGATTGCGCTCCGACCAAGATTGACAGCCTAGAATACCATGTTCATCTCTAAGGAATTTGGGTGGATAACCGCGGCCTGGGCGAGAGCTTGAACTCGATATATCCGACGAAGTTTGAGCAGAAGAAGGGGGAGCTACTCGGATAGGATCTGCGTTCTCAAACGACTCCTCCTCAGTATCCTCCAGATCCATGAGTTGGTTTCTTCTCCTTTTTCTGGATTCCTTTTGCACTATGGGGACTTTACCCCAAGACTTTTTCGAGTTCGAAAGAACAGATTTCCCGACCACGGAAAAACGGCAGTTCTCGACCATGGAAGCTACAACATGAAGTCGATAAACATTAATGAACAATTGGATTATATATCCTTTTATAAAGTTATTATTAGCAAAAAATCTTACATAAAGGTCGATCATCCGAGGGGATAGGGAAATCCAAATAACTCAATCCAGCCTTTCGAAGGAAAATCTCTCCGATCAAATAGGCTGATTGGTATTTATTTGATCTCATCTCCTCGATTAAGGTAGTTGAAAATTGGTCGTCTGGGGACATCTCACCAATCACCTTTCGACCACCGTATACCCAAGAATCGTTGTATCCCCAGTCATGAGTAAACTCCTCAGTCTCTCCGTTCTCAAGGATATGCACGGTCGGAGCCTTAACAAAGAAGAAATTTGATTTCCACTCCGTGCTGTTGCTCGAAATGGCATTTTCAAGAACTGCGTAGCCAGGTCTTTGGCTAACATAGTAATAACCTCTGTTGGAGGAGGTCGATACAGAGAGTCGAAAAAAGTGAAGAAAATTACGGAACAAGGGCTGCAGACCTCGCGCGACCATCAAAACAGAGAATGCCATAATAAAGGCTATGGCATTCGGAACAAGTTGAGTCAGTGAGACAATGAAGGTCTCCAGGAATTGACGAAGAATCGAAGAGAGTGGAAAACGGAGCCCATGCTCGAAGTGGGACGTATAGAAAGCTCGACAATTGGCGGGAGGGGTATTGACTCTCTCCTCGGAAGAAGGAATAATGATCTCAAAATCCGACGGGAAATAGCGGCCGTATTCCTTTTTCAAAAAAGGTAGATCTTCTTCTTTCCATCGAGAAGGAAAGAGTTCCACAGGGGCGGAAATTTGAGGTTGAGACGTTTTGGATTTTTTGGATGCCCTCGACACCATCTCTTCCTCTGGAATAATCTCCACCACCAAACTATCAACTTCTTTTTCAGCATAATCTCTGATCTCCTCTACTTGAGAATTGTCTGCTCCTTCATCATCAGATGAAGGAATATCAGGATTGGAGATATTAGGTGGTACTTGTTCTCCTACATTTTGAGTTGAGGAATGGGGATTTTGCGAGGTCGAAGCCATCGGCTCTTGAAATAATGCGCTCGAAGAAATAAGAAAATGGCAAGATTGTCGACTTAAGCTTTTACTGCTGGAAGGTTTAAATATCTGGGGTAAAAAGTGAAATATCCTGCAAAATTCGATTATATATGTGGGCGGTGAAAAGACGGATTCAGCCCTTCGCATCTCTTCATATTCCCGCCAATCAAAATCATGAAAAGACCCAGCCGTTGTCTGACACACGTTAACCAAAATACATGTCTGTACGTAGAAGGTTCAAACGGATATGCACTCTTTTTTCCTCGTTCGGTTTTTATCCCGAAGAAGGTTTTTCCGAACTAGGTTTTTAACGAGGCATATTTCATGAACGATGAAAAGATCAAGGTAACTACTACTTCTACTTCTACGAGCTCCAGCTACGATTACGCTCGAGAAGTGAGGGAGTACTGATGAGGGCTATTTTGCACATATAACCAGCTAGGAATATCCGAGGAGATTCAAGATCGATCCGACCTATTTAAACTGTGAGATCGGCTCGACCAGCCAAATACATATCTGGTCGACCTACTCTAATCGACCTACTGTCCGTTTCAGGGGACTTAATGGGCCATGCGATACTCCTAGGCCGTGCAGGATTCCTAGGCTAAATAGGACTCCTAGTTCAGTTAGGACATGAGGAATATTATAAATAGCGAATCTTACATTGTATTGAAGATCCAGAATTTAACCTACGAAATATACTACAACTGTTCGCCTTTCATATTATTGTTATCTACACGATTATATTACTTTGCTTGTTCTTGAATTGCACCATCCTGAGTACTTTAACCAAACCCCTAATACATAAAATTGTGATCTTAAATAATTTACTGAGATTAAACCTTAGACGAAATTCGGTTAAATCAGAACACATGATTAAAGGATTTAGCCTATCATTAGGCTAAATACACACAAGTATAATAAATATTTAGAATAAAAACAGAAAAGTAAAAGAGAAGATTACCTTAATTATCTTCAAACCCGAGCTTTATTAATTCACAAAGGTATTTTACAAAAAGGAAATTTTAAAACTAAATATTACAAGTGCGCTGGTAGTAGTAGGCTGAGCAAAAGTAAACAAATAGTAGAAGGGGTATGGAAGCTGATGATCTTCCGAAAGGGGGAATGCCTCCTTTAAATAGAGCTTCAGTCCTCGGACTCCAAACTCTTCTTCAATTTGTTTTATTTCTTTTATTGTTTATAAACAGTTTCTTGTCTCGTGAGTGCTGTAAATTTTTCAAAAAGTATAATTTTTTACTATTCATAAACAATAACTTTTTACTATTCATTAATAGTGTCTTTGTCTTTTCTGCCGACAGTCTTTATTTTCCTGATTTAATATTTTCGAAGATTTATTCGAGATCAAAAGCATCAAGCGGATCATCATCTTCAGGGTCTTGTCCCTCTCCGGCTAAGTCATAATTTGATGAGGACGCCATAGAAGTATCTGACTTCGTTTCATCATTTGAAAACTCTTTGAAATTTTTTCTTAAATCTTTCTTCATTTCTTCCATATATGCTTTAATAATATCTTTTCTGGATAATCCTTGTTGTTTCATTTTTAATTTTCCAGATATAACCTGGAATGGGCTAGGAGTATCTTCCTTATCCTTATTTTTGTAGGACAATAATTTGGACTGAATTAATTCTTCAGTATCTGCTCCGAATATTTTTCCAGAGGAAGGATCAATTTTGTTCATTTTTTCCCAAAATTTTGAGAACGATGTCCTATACAGACATGGAGTATGGTGTTCTGTATAACTCACCACAGGTATCCATTTTGATATCCAAGGAATTGAGAATTTAATGAAAAAATGCATAGAAGCTATGAGCTCATCTGCCTTATAAGAGGTTATTAACCTGGAAATATGGGGAGATATATCTACCCATTCTGAGTAAAAACTTTTCCATTTATCAGGAAGGATTTTATAAGTAGGACCGTGATATGACCACCATTGAACAAACCAATTTGGTAAAGGAGATTTATAAACCTCACTACATACTTTTATAAACCAAGTATATTTCTTTTTATTATTATGATAATATAAGACTTTATCGAAGGCTGAGATATAATCCCAGTAATTAAAAATTTTATTGAAATATTTTTTTCAGAAAAGATATAATATTTTTCTTTAAAGGTTAATAAACCCCATTCTTGAGAAGAAAATATCTTCTTAATAATTATTTTACTAAAAGTATAACTTTTTTTATCATTTGATGCAAAATGAGTGATTTCACAACTTTCAGTTGCTTTTAATAAGTTTTCATAAAAGTTTCTTTGTTTGTATGATGTAGCAGTATATTGAGTATCATCAATATATCTGTTCATCAAGAACCAAGGATCATCCCTCCATTGTAAATCAGAATATTCTAAGTGAAGTATTACTTCTTTTGCATTATTTTCTGCATAGTTTATATGATCATTAATTTCTTTTTCTTGCAAAATATTTGCAAAAGTTTGGGAATTTCCCTTCACGGTTCATTAATTTCATCAAGGCCTGATATATTTTATGCCACTAACTTCTTCCCCTGTATTATGGGAATTTGGGATATAATCCCTCTGCCTCTTCCTCCTCTACCACGGAAACCTCTTTGAGAGGAGTCACCCCCTCTATACCGAGGTAACATAACCTGAAAAATTATTTATAAAAATTGGTTAATCTGAGCAATTTATGCTCATACCACATAATATCTTCATGGTATTTCTCTTTTGCTTTATTAGCATCTTTAAATAAATGTGGATATTTTTCAATAAAGGAAATTCTTATGTTAATTAATTAATTAATTGATATATAAGTAAAGTGTATCATTATATAATAATAATAATAATAAAAAGATATAGGCGGGTTCGGGTATTCGGGGTTGGAGAGGCTAATCCCAAACCCGTCCCAGATTCCCACAAAAAAATACAGGTTTTCAAGTTCGGGTACCCAAACCCAAAAAATACTCGTCCCGTTCGGATATTTTAAAAATGGGACGGGTCTGGTTTGGGTTACCCGAACCCAACGTCCACCCCTACCTGAAATAGTAGAGGTGCGAAAATGATACAACATCCAATACTTAACATAGACAATCTTTATGTAAATTGAAAAATTGAAATCATATCTTGGTAAATAAATACCATATAATAGGGGTCGCCTATATCAGGACTTTAACCAATTCTCCTAAACTTCCATGTTAAACTTTTCAGAAAATTTAGTTAGAATCAATGACAAAAACACTGATAATAAGCAGAAATTATTCGTAAACTACCAATACTAACAGTAAGCTAAGTTCATTGAGCTTTGTATCTTTATTGTACGAAGCAAGGCCATCCAAAAGTAACTCAAATTCACATTTACCGACTTTAACATTAATATTAAATTGATGAATACAATAATCCTACTTTTCGATTGATCTTGAAAGGATAGTGCCCTGCAAGCCAATAGATTTAGCTTGTATGAGGACTATCATGTAATAAACTTTCTCTAGTATAAATGAATTAATACGCTCGTTTGTTTATAGTATGTAAATCAAACAATGGCCTACTTCATCTCTCGCGAATTACTTAAGCGATTGGATAAAATCCTTAGATCAAAGTAGACTATGGGACAATTCACTTCAGTATGAGTGCAATCATGAAACAGTCTTTAAGGTCGTGATCTTAAAACACGTTCCAAGTCATAGATTCCGAACGAGACGGGGTATCGAAGGAATCGTCAAGACTTGTACGATTATGCATGATTCACATGGAGTGAATTTGTAGCGTTTCATGAGCAAGGCATTTGATGCTAGTGCATATGAGTAGGTGGTTCGATAGGGGATCGAACGCATTGAACGACCCGAACAGAGAAACCCATTGTGGAAGCGCATGACGCACATCGGCGATGGGATGTTTCTCAAGACTTATAACAGTGTACGATTTAGTCCTTTGACTTGAGGTGCTAGGGCGAATTTGGTGCACGTGAGTACGTACTTTGATTTAGGAGCCGATCACTTAGCTTGATCATTGTGCGACTACTTTGGGTACGTGGGATCGTGTACGCGAATGGTTTGCACTAATATGGGATCTACCGACTCAATGTAGTAAGTTGAGAGAATTTCCTATACGTTCTTAGATAATAGATTCCGAGAAACCTGTGGCCACAGTTGGTGACGGATTTGGAAAGGGGTTTCCAAATTTAGCAGTCACACTGGAATTATTATTCGAAATTAGAAAGTATAGTTATCGAGATAATTAGAGGTGCCGATCAATTCACACACCCTAGGTCTCGATCGGGAAATTAGTCTATAGAGGGACCGTATGTACATGGTATTTATAAGAGGTGAGGTTCACTGAGATCAATTCACCTGAAGTTGGGCCTCATGGGCTTGTGGCTAGACATCGACCATGAGGTGTGGGTACTCATGAATTAATGGTAAGATTAATTCTTGGGTGGTTAATTGAAAGTGTTCAATTAATCGAAGCTATTAATAAGCTCACAAATTAAATCACGAAAGTCGTGGGCCTCCGGCCAATTGATGGTGAACCTAGAGGGTCACACACAATACAATTGGACTGCAACAAATCATATCAGGAAAGTTTGATTTAAAGAGTTAAATCAAAACTGGAGAATTAAAGTGGTAATTCTTAAAGGAGAAAAATATTAATTAGAAGTAGTCTAATTAATTAATTGAGAAGGATTAATTAATTAATTGGATTAATTGATTAAATGGGCTAAATTAATTAAAGGAGTTTAATTAATTAATCTAACTATGTAAAGGAATCTAATTAAGTAATGAAGTTTACTTAATTAAAGAGATCTAAGTTACTTAGGGAACTAACTATAGAATATGATTCTAGTTTTCTAATAGAACTAGGTTAGATCTTGATAAGGATTCAACTTATATATGGAGTAGTAGACTCCATAACTTCAAGATACACGTGAGAAACTAATTTTCAGCAAACAAAGTACCGCCCACTTTTCTTCCTTCTTGCTTTTGGCCGAATCTTGTAGGTTTCTACAGGGTTCACGCGATTTGTTCTCCTTCTTCTTGTTTGATAATCTTTGTTTCTAGTTCTGAACCTGAGAATTCAAAGGTCTTGCTTCAATCCAGTTGGTGTGGATACCGCTAGAGGCCCAACACATGGGGTGCTTCTCCAAACCAATATCCTGCAGATCTGAAAGAAGACCGGAGAAAAACCACCATCGTTCCTGTGGTGAGGTAAATCGCTAAAACCCCCTATGGTTGGTTTTGTTTGCTGTAAAATCCTTTTCGTGTGATTAGATGAATAAAGATTGCTGGTTTGGGTTACGTAAAAAAATTAAAATTTCGTTGCCTTTAACGTTCTGACGTTACCAATAACCCAACAGATCTCGCATTTGCTGCTGGTCCTATACAATCCCAAAACTGATAAGAACTTGTATATAAGGGATATTGACTAGTTTGCTATCTAGGGGCTATCTTCAAGAATTGAAACTAACAAGCTAATTAAATTAAGCAAGAAAAGGTTTAATATTCTAACTATACAGGAAACAATTACAAAGTACAATCCAACCAAGATGAAGATCAAACATTTCCATCCTTTTAAGCTCCTCTCATTAATGCATAAGGAAAAAAAAGGCTCCTATCATCGAAATCAGCACAAGAAAGAAATTAATCCACATCAAATTAGCAATCAAACTAATTAAGCTATGCACAAAAACCCTAACTTCTTCTTTTACCTTGAAGAATGGAGAACCTTGTTTATCCATTATTCAGAGTCCGGCACAAATTTCAGCTATTTGAAGTACAAAAACATAAAATAAACCAAAATTCACATTGAAGCCCTAAAGTTTCAGTTCAAAAGTATTTAAAGTTTTCAGTACCACTGAGTAACAAGTTCTTTCTATGGATCAAAATAAACAAACATGCCCAAAAAGTACAACACCGTCAATCAAGCATGTATAGACATATAAATGAACACGAAAGATATAAGTATCTATATTTAATTAAATTAAGGAACAAAAAAAAATCTATTGAATGGAGAAAATTCTGACCTTCTGGATAAAAAGAAACAGTGAAGCCATGAATGAATCTCTTAACTGAGATGAATGTGAAATGATTCTTTCACAAAGGGCACTTTGTCATTCAAATGACTTCTGTGAAAATTTATCCTAACCAATTTCATTTATTTATGACTTATGTGGCTAAAAGTAACGATGTGTCTCTAATTACAGAGGTGAATTTTCCAAACAACACAAATATGCAATGTGTTGTAATAAACGAGAACTTACTCTCTAAACTCTGAATATGCAAATATGTCATCATCTCTCTTTGAGTTTTTCTCTCTTGTTTTCCTGTCTCTCAAATTGCATGAGTAAGGTGGAATAACATCTTATGGGAGTTGATTATTTAATTGGAAAAAATTAAGTTTATTTTAATTTGGGATTACATTATTCTGAACTAACGTGAACTTCGAGAATAAACTATTAACAAATTCAGCATAAGCATAATTATTTACAAAAAGTCATTATAGTATTCATTTAGTGAGTTGAAAAACTATATATACATACAAATAGACCACTTTCTTGTTGTAGCTAAGCTGTTCAATCTAACCATTCCATCAGATTGGTAAGATGTTTATTGATTTCATTTTTCTTCTTCATGAATAACACCCAAGTAAAATCTTGAATAATCATCCACAACAGCTAGGCAGTATTTCTTTCCACCATTGCTGATTGGATCAATAGGACCAAACAAATCCATGTGAAGTAGCTCCAAAATCCTGTTAGAAGATTGGTGCTTCTTGCTTTTGAAGGATGATTTGATTTGTTTACCCCTTTGACATGCATCACAAAGTTTGTCTTTGCTCATGCTTGATTTTGGTAATCCTTCAACCAAATTATTCTTTATCAATTTGTTTATGGTCTTGAAGTTTAAATGATTCATTCTTTTGTGCCATAGCCAACTAATTTAACTTGGTGTTGAGGCCACAAAAAAACATTAGAATTCCTGTCCACATAATTCCAGTCGACTATATAGATGTTTCCTTGTCTTCTTCCAGATAATATTACCTTTTTTGTTCCAACTTGCTCCACATAGCACTTATCTGATGAGAAGATAATAGAAAATCATTTGTCACAAAATTGACTTATGCTCAGCAAGTTGTACTTCATGCCTTTAACATAAGAGGCGTCAGATATCTCAATGTTGCATTTGATAAGCTTTCCACACGCCACAATCTTGCCTTCTTTGTTGTCTCCAAATGTTACTTTTGGACCGTCTATGGCAGCATCATCAGTCAGTTCATGTATGTCTCCACACATGTGCCTTGAACATCCACTGTTTAAGTACCATTTTTTCTCTACTTTACTCCTACTCCTAATCCTAACCTACAAAACAAAACAAAAAAATATTTTAGGTACCCTTTATTGAGAGGGTCCTGGTGGATTAGTGTCACATTTGACAACCCAAGATTTGAAAACCCTAGGCTTCTTAGGTTCAGTAGAGTATGATGGTGCCTTTGTTACTCTTGGTGCATCATAATTTTCCGTAGGCATGTTATTGTGATAATCATTATGATGTGAGTAATGCTAATAAGTAGGGTACAGTGCATGATAAGCAGGATAAGCATGCATCGGATGATGAGCAGGATAGGCAGCATAGTAAGGTGGATAATGAGGTGCAGCATAGTATGAAGGATAATTAGGTTGAACATAATAAGACTCATTTCCATAGTAAGCATATTTATCTTTATGATTTCTTTGCTTCTTTGGTTTATTCTTTCTTACTTGCTCATTTTCAGACTTCTTAGACT